>PVKS010003196.1:36840-107300 GCA_004027875.1 Aplodontia rufa | reverse complement strand
TGATAATAGACCTCCTTTCTCAATGGCCAGGGTCTAGCTCCAGCCTTCACAGATGAGTGGAGACATTCGACCCTTGGTTCTCCGGGTTATGCTGACTTCACTCAGCATAATTTCTTCCATAGCCATCCATTTACCTTCAAAGGCTGCAATATCATTGTTTCTAATTGCTGAGTAAAACTCCATGGTATATATGCACCACAGCTTTTGGATCCATTCATCCAGTGAGGTGGAAGATGCCAGTCTTAACAGCTCCAAAAAATGCACATGCTGTGTCCTCTCTGTGACTCATTAGAAAGTGGTTGAATGATCCTTTGTATGATGAAGGTAGGTTTTTGGTTAGAAGGCTTAGTGTATCCTCATTCAGTCTCCAGCTGTCAAATGTGCATAGCCTGGTAATTTGACCCCATTTAACCTCACCCTGCTTTCTCAAATCCCTAGGGAGTGTTGCTTGCCTCTGGTGGGATCCTATTCAGCGGTTACTCTTCTCAGGAGCGTCTGACAACAGCATCATCATGTGGGACATTGGAGGCAGGAAAGGCCGGACACTCTTGCTGCAGGGCCATCAGTGAGTGACTGTGGGGGTGGGGAAAGGAGCTGTGTGTGGGGAGGTGGAGGGGAGCATTATCATTCTGCCCAGACTTTCTCCCAACGGCAAGTTGATAGGGCTGAGTCCACTCTTAACAGCTCTGTGTCAATAGCAAAAAAGTAAGAAAGGTACAGAGTTTACTTTCTTAGTCCAAAGGGCACTTGCCACTTTTCTTTCCCAAGGAGTGGCCCTGTTGAAATGTGTACCTAAGGCAGGTATGGGTTAGAGACTGCAGGTGAGGACTTGGACCACGGCAGATTGCATGAGATTGGTACGAAGCTATTCTTGATCTGAGTGATTGTTTTCTTTTTAAAATGTGTTTCGTTAAGTAATGCTTGCTGACAGTCGTACCTACCTAAGCTCTGATACTAGAATGCTGTCCTGCTGTCTAGTCTTCAGAGGAAAAGTAGCAGCCCTTTTACCTCCTTTTCCTTTTTTTTGCTGGTCAAGCCGTAGTTGTTTACTGTAATCAGAGTCAAGATGAAATTTAGCTAAGGAAAGATTAGGTGCAAAAGTTAACAGGCCAGGAGATTGACTTCCTGGGCATCCAGAGAAGTGGTCTAACAGGGCTGCTGAAAGGGAGGGACCAGACTGCTTCTACCCATCTGCATGCATGTGCCTGTGTACAGGTGTGTTTGTGCATGCCACTAGTGATCTCCATGGTGTCTGACCTCTTGTTCATATGAACTGCATTCTAACAGGGCAGTTATATCTCTGTTCTTTGTTTCTGAAAATGTAGATAAGTTTTGTGCACATGAAAGAAAATTCCTGACAATCGGTGCAGAAAACGCTGGTCATCATCCCATCTCTGACTTGCAGTTCTAAACAACAGATTTGAAAGCAGTAGTGTTTGCTGTCTGGAAACTATGATCCCATACAATAAGTTACTGAATGCCAAGTGAAATTTATGATGCAATCCATGTTTTCATACCAAGTAGTGATAAAATGCCACTTGCTAACTTTGGGGAGAAATTTGAGCTGAAATGATGATGTTTCTGTTTTCCATGTTGAGACACGTGATCTGTCGTGTGCGTTTGCAGTGACAGGGTGCAGTCGCTGTGTTACCTGCAGCTGACGAGGCAGCTCGTCTCCTGTTCCTCGGATGGTGGAATTGCAGTGTGGAACATGGATGTTAGCAGAGAAGAGGTAAGAGGCAAACGTGAGGCAAGGCTGGCAGAGATCCGCCAGCATCCTGGTTTTTCTCCCTGCGGCCTTCAAAGCTGGCTGAGGTGCTCACTGTTCCACCTGTGGCCTGTCGTCTGACCTTGTCCTCCATATCATTTTGTACTGCATCTTCTTCCCATTTGAGAGTTTCTGCCAATGACAAGTAATGCGTACAGTCAGACAGCAATTAGGCCTACTCACAGCCTTGAGAAATCCACGGAGGGAATTCCAGGCAGCCAGCCTTCCAGCACATCTAGGGATGTGCCCTGGGGGCCCTGGAGCGTTGCTGTACAGAAGCCCCGAGGTGTGTAAGAGACACCGTTAGCGCTGGAGCTAGGCGCTTGTCATTTTTCTGAAGAAATATATCTATTTCTCTGCTCTGTCCATGTTGACACAGCTTTCTTTTCAGGCAACCTGATTTTTAACTTGTTGGGCCACTAACTAGATGGAGACCTTGTTTAGATAAGTGCCTTCCTCTCTCTCGAGTGTCCCATTCCCTGCCCCAAAATTAAAATCACTGAATGAGCTGATTTCTAAGTCTTCTTCCATTTCCATAAATAGATACTCAAATGATCTGCAGAGTCTTTCTTTTCTATTTTGAGTAATGCCTGCAGTGAATATGCTTGACCTTGTCACGATGCGATTATTCAATAATTTATTTCAGGCAAGTCTCTGAAAATAGACCTTCTGTTTCAAGGATAGGTACACTCTTAAGTCTTTTTATAGATGTCATCAGGCAGGATTTCCATTCCGATTTCTGCCAGCACTGGGACTGTCTTTTCTCATTGACGTTACAGCCTGTGGTGACAGTAGCAAAAGAGCTGATTCCCAAGAAGATTTTAAAGTATGAGTGATGTTGATGACTTGTAGCTTAACTTGGAAACATTTATTGAGCTCCCACAGGTGGCCTTACGGTCTGGGAACTTAGGTGAAGACACCTGCCAGCTGGTTCACCGATATTGGGTTGCGGCACAGACTGTGTTGCATGACGTCACTTGTCCTTTCCGGATTGCTCGTTAGATCCGTGCGGAGCTCAGTGGCGCGCACGCTTGTAGAGGACACCCTGCGCTAGTGCAGAGTTCCCGCCAGTGCCTGCACCTGCAGCTGCTTTGTGTTGTTGCTGATTGAGTCTTGATTCTCACTGAATAAACCTTCATTTTTAGCATATTCCAGAGGAAATAAGCCAGAGGATTCAGTCTGTTTTTACAAAGTGGCATGACTCATTTCTACAGTTTATGGCTACCCTGTTCTATACGCACAGATTTGTCCCCAGACGAGGCTTATAATCTAGTAAAGGAAATAGACTACCCTATAAATAATAAAATGCACTCCATAATACAGAGACCGACGAACTTACTGCTAGGTTTTTTAGTAACCACGTAAGACATGCCAAACAGGAAATTCTGACGTGTCTGCTGATTAATTTCCTTTTGGATTTTCAAAAATCTTTTGGTAAGGCTTAAAGCAGCTTGTTATTAAGCATATTTAACCCTAGCTCAGTAGTCCAGAATTATAATACTTTGTTTGCAAAGATCTGTTTGATCTGTACTTTCTATTTATCAGCTACTTGCTATATATACGAAGCACAGCTAATATGCTGTTGTTTCCTGGGTTCTCAGCCCCTCATTTCTTAGTCTTATCCTGAGACAGCAGAAAGCCAAGAGGCATTGAGCAAAGACCATAGAGCCAGTGCCACTGGTGGCCTTCTTAAGAGCTTACCATTGGGATTCTGTCCACTCTTCTGATCCTTGGGAAGTTCTTTTAGAAAAAACTACTTAGAAAATGGTAGCAGGACCCTTTCTTCAAGCTTACGTAATTGAGGACTTTTTGCTCATCTTGGTAACGGAACATAATCCCAGCAGCCAAGGTGCTTCCTGTGTGGGTGCTCACTTCCTTTTAATCATCTGTTGAAGAAGTGGGAAAGCAAACTGTGTCAAAAAGATGCATTATTTTTAGTAGTTTATTTTTTCCCCATGGCTGAATAAACATAGTCCAAAGGTAGGTAAGCAGCCTGTGATCTCTAAGGCTATGACCTGGCAAGGACTTTGTATAATTGATAGGATTTCCTTGGCCAAGGAAAGCTTTCCTAAGCCAAGCTGAGCTTAGGCTTCAGCCCACATTATCCAGCCTCACTATGTTTGCCTGGGATTTTTTTCCAAGTCACCTGTGACTGCTGCCTGCAACATTTCCACTCCACCATGGCTGCCAGCCACTGCACCATCAGGCTGGAAGCAAATTTGCCTCCCTGCTAGATTATAATTAGAAGGGTTCCTTTTTGGAAATATGCACAAATTCTCAGTGAACAAGGAACAATTAATTATAGACAATCCCTTTGAAAAGGGAATATTTTTAAATCTGTCGATCAACTAATATAGTATTCTATACTTTAATGCAATGTAGATGAATGCAGACATTAGTGGTAGTAGTAAAATGGATTATTCTTGTCTTATCATCTTGTTCAGATTAGGCAGATGGAACAAGATGCAGGGAAGAGAGTCATAATGTTTAATACTCTCTTTTGCTCTTTTCCACACAAAACAAAGCTGTTTCTCCTTAGATAATAAACAGCAGAATGGCTCATGATAGCTTTAATTTAACAGTGCATTCTGAGTAGTAACAGATATAAAGTTTTGGGGTATTTTTATATGAAAATATGTTCCCAAAGACCTGTTTATTTGATACTGTTTTAGCTTGTAAACTCTGGTTATTTTAAGCATTTTTGCAAGTGAGTTGCAGATTTTAAGCATATTTTTATTCCCTTGTGCTGTTCTACCCTCCAGCTCAGCAAAATAGTGTTCTTTCTTAATCTGGCCCACAGAATTATGCTCCCTGAGGCAGGAGCTCCATTCTGTTGTTTGTCGTATTCCAGAACCATGTTTGGAGGCCCCTTGTAGTGAACAGGCAGAGGGACTCAGGCTGGACCCTGGGGCTCCTAGGCCCTGGACAGTTGATTCAGTCTCTGAGCAGTTTCTTTGTCTGTGAAACGTGGCTAATATTGCTCTGTGTTTCCGAGGCTTGTGATGAAAATTCAGTGACATAAAGCCTGCTGTCTGGATCTAATGTAGCACCTCCTGTATACCAGGCAATGTTCAGAACACTTCACAGATAGGAGCTCATTTACTCCTCCAGCCTTATGAGGTGCATACTACTGTTTTCCTGTGTTAGTGATGAGGAAACTGAGGTGTAGGGAAGTTACAGAACATCCTGCAGCCAGAGCTGGGAAATGATGGAGCTAGGATTTCAGCGCAAGAGATCTGATCCTGAGTCTGAGCTGTGATACCTACCCACCTTCTGGGACTAATAGAAAGAAATTGAGAATTTAAAGATGACTGATTTATATATCCTAAAAAATACCCTCGCTTGAAATTGAGTTACTTGCAACTACGAGAAGATGTTAGAAAATCCAAGGGTGTGTTGCTTAACTAACACTGCTGGGAATAGAGAACTTTGCTAAAGGACTGTTCTCAGTAATTGAAATCTAATTTCTCAAATGCCAACCCTTATAGCAACCATTATGTTGATGAAAATGTATAAATTTGATACCTTTTGCTCAGTTCTTGATGATGCAGAGTTATCCTTATGACCACAGATCGGTATCTTCATGTGACATGGTGATAAAATGTTGTTTCTGGATTTTAATTTCCTTTCCCCTTCTTATAGGACTGAGAAAGTTTTTCCCGGAACTGTATGTTCTTGCCTCCAGTTCTACTACCTTGGTTCCTGGTTCCTTTTAGGACATGCTTAAATCTGACTTTAGAGTGTGTAGATCTAAATAAGCTAGTGGCGTCATGATGAGAAGCCGAGAGGACAAACGCAGTCCTGCAAACGCTGCCAAAATCGCAACGGTTGCTCAGAACGTAAACATAGTATTGTCTGTGGCAACCAGCTGAAGCATTGTGGAATAAAAAATAAATACTAGCTCCAGAAAGTTCTAGAACCCCTGTATTAATTTCTGAAACGCCAGCGTGAATATGCAGATGCATTGACGTTGGCTTTGACTTTCTGCTCCCCAGGCTCCTCAGTGGTTAGAAAGTGATTCCTGTCAGAAATGCGAGCAGCCCTTTTTCTGGAACATAAAGCAGATGTGGGACACGAAGACACTGGGGCTGAGACAGGTGAGTCGGCAAGGCTGACATGGCACAGGTGGGTGGCCTGTTGTGTTATTTGATGACTCTGTCACTCTTTGGGGAATCACACTTTGTTCTTGTGAATTCTGTTAATTTCTATATTTTTTATGTCACAATTGTTGTGTGTCTCATGATGAGCACCACTGCTCTGGGACCAATGGGACTAGTCACCCAAATGCTCTGTGTTGTCCTGCGTTGGAACAGTGGGGTTTTTAAACTGATTAAAGACCTTTCACTTTATGACTGTTAGTAAGCTCGGTATTTCATACCAGCCAAGTATAAAGTAGAATAAGTTAGGGCCTTATGCTGCCACAAATAGATAAGAAGTAACAGTTTAGTCCTCATGAGCATACTGACCTGTGAATTTTAGCTTATTCAAAATTGTTCCAGTAAGTATATGTGGAACACTTTAGTTAAGTATGCTTTGAGGACTGGCTTTTATATTTTATATTGAAGAAACATTCCCCAAATAGCCTATAGATTTCAAAGGTGCAAGTTGCACCTGGTATTCATATATTAATAAAGTTCTACCACAACATATATTTCTACAGCAGCCTTGAAGGCTCTTCTCTCAGGGTGAATACGAATTTGTGCAGGTAAGTGAAAGAGAATGCTGAGTTTATTCCTTTTATTACTGGTTGCACCTCTATGAGGGATCAACCTGACGTTTGTATGTGTTAATAAACCTGTAGTTCACTCACAAAGCTACTCTGCCATAAGATCTCATGTGAGATTGGCAGCCACTGCCGGAGTTATTTAGCGCTCATTAACATTCTAATGCTCTGGAATAGCCCCTGAAGAGTTTTTGCAATGCATGTCTAGTGGTAAATAGTGCATTGTAATTGATGGGAAAATGTTCCTTACTTATAAAGAAAACTTGAGGGAATGAATTTTACTCATTAACAACTAATAGAAGAGAAGGGGTGCTGGTCATGAAATTTTAATGGTAAAAGAATATGTCAAAATCAGTAATAATAACAGTTGAGACTGTTTTGGAATGTTCTTGAAGCTTATTTCCAGAATCACAATTTGAGAGATTAAACGAACTAGCAAAATGTGATTTTGTACTGGGCATGGTAGCGTACTCCTGTAATCCCAATGACTTGGAAGGCTGAGGCGGGAGGATCACAAGTTTGAGATTAGCCTCAGCAACTTAGTGAGATGCTGTCTCAAAATAAAAAATAAAAAGGTCTGAAGATGTGGTCAGTGGTTAAACACCTCTGAGTTCAATACCTAGTACTAAAAAAAAAAAAAAAAAAGTTTTGGCATATTAGTGTCCTAATGAGGACATAATACATTCAAAACTTAACATTTTTCTTTGATTTAGGAATAGATTTTCCTTGCCAGAATCTGCAGCGATTGAGCTCCTAAATGAACTTGAAATCAGTTTTAATAATAATGTGTAGACAGATAAAAGGTAGTACATAAACAAATGAGCAAGGTTATTTGGAGATCCTTGACTGATGTTGAATTAATTGAAATGTCGAATCGGGTGATCCTAATTCAAAGCATAGCTGCTGTGTGCAGTACAGTACAGCCAAGGTAACTCCTGCTTTCTTCCCCGTGACCCTGGAAGCATCACTGCAGGAAGTGCGGGCAGGCCGTGTGTGGGAAGTGCAGCAGCAAGCGCTCCAGCTACCCGGTCATGGGCTTCGAGTTCCAGGTCCGCGTTTGTGACTCCTGTTACGACTCCATCAAAGACGAAGAGTGAGTGCTCGAATGTCTCTGTCTTTCTGCGTCTGTTCTAATGGGTCCCTGAAATCTGAACAGGTTGTTCCACCGTGTGTTTGTCTCTTCTGAGTTTCAGAAACCGTTTCTAAAGAGAAAATTCTGGCCTAGCATTATGACTTATAGCCACCAGTGTTTATCTCAGGCTGCCCCATTAGCAGGCAGATTTCTCCCCAACACCATAAGGAATGCTAGGGCCAGTCCGGTAGCCAACTGGACCTTCCTGAGCCTCAGCATTTGCATATAGGGACAAGTTCAAGAGCATGTGGATGGCAGCAGTTGAGCTGGCTGTCTGCAAAAACATTCAGTGCCCTTTCCTTTGCAAACCATGTATGCAAACTTAATTACTAGGAAAACTCTACAGACCAATGAATGTTCGTTCTTCTACAAATACCCAGCAGTCTATTATTATTATTATTATTATTATTATTATTATCATTATTATCATTATCATTATTATTAGTGTGTGCTTGGGATTGAACTCGCGGCCTTGCAGGTGCTAGGCAAATGCTCTACCACTGAGCTACACCCCCAGCTCCCCAGCAGTCTATTCTTGAATAACTATTTGTGTTATTTAAGGATGCATCTGTCTACATGCCGATTCTACCTGGACAAAAGTCACAATTCTTTCTTTCCCCTTTGAATCACTGTTTAAAGCAGTAGACAGGCAAACCTGGGCAGAGGCCCAAATCGGAAAGCCAGTGTGTCGCCGCTGGTGTTGGTAAATGAACCAGTGATGGGTGTGGAGCCACGGCGCTGCGGGGCAGAGCTAGCACCTTTAGCATCAACAAGCACTGCACCTGTGGACGGCAGACAGGTTGCGGGGAACCACAGAGCCTCCTGGTGGATGTCTTACTGTGCCATGTGATCCTAGCAGCTCCTCTTCTGATTTAAAGGCTTGAATTTTAGGCATCAGTCTTTCCAGTTGAAACCAAGCAGTTATTTTGAGTGTCTTGTAAAACGTTTGATAAAACATTCCTGTAATTTATCTTAATTTCTGCCATTCTTTAGTATGAAATTAGTCTTCATAAATGAAGCCACGTTTTTAGCCACATTGTTTATACTGCTGAAAAGACCTTATCCCTTCACTCCAGACGGTCAGGTGAACTCAGTGACCTCTTCTCTCTTTGTCAGTCGGACCTCTCTAGCAACCTTTCATGAAGGCAAACATAACATCTCCCACATGTCCATGGACATTGCTAGGGGACTGATGGTGACCTGTGGATCCGATCGCGTAGTGAAGGTAAGCTGACTGCTTGTCTCAGCTTCTCAGTTTAGGTTGCTCCTAACTCTGAATGCGCTTCAGACGTTTCCAGCACAGTTTCCGTTTCTGACTGGCAAACTTGCCTTCCCTTTTCATAAGAAACCTACTGCCTGTTTGAGGCCCTGTGTAACAAATCACGTGCTTGTGAGTTTCCACACCCCAAGTAGCAGGAAAGCCTGGTGGTTTCCTTTTGCTGTGGGTATGGAAATGTGAGCTGTTGAGGCCCAGTTGCTTTCAGATCCTGTGGGTGGTGAGCTGGCCCCAGGTCTCTCCCTCCCAGCTGGCTTGGTCCCTCACTGATGCCTGTCCCTAAGTAATCCATGCCTTTATATACTCCTTTACATTTTGGACATCCTAATTGTGAGGGACAGCCAAATGTTTTTTCATTAAATCTCTAGGTCACTAACACAGATATTGAAAGTGTTTTATATTTAGTATCTCTCTTGAGTTGTCTCTGAAATAGTTTATATTCTCAATAGGCTTTTTAAAAAATTTAAATTTATAGTACAGCATTACTATGATGTTATCTTTGGGCATTGGGATACAACCTATGAGATTAAAGTGCATGTTTCATCTCTTTATAAATCTTAGGTTTTGTAGTGAAAGAAGAAAGTGAGGTAACTGTGTGACCCTTTTTCTCGGTGGGCGGCGGTTGTCTGTTGGTGTGGACTTGCTGCCAGCCCCGTGGTCAGAGCCGCCTTCGTGTTTCTTATTTCTCTTGTAGATATGGGACATGACGCCTGTGGTGGGCTGCAGCCTGGCAACCGGGTTCTCTCCACACTGATCCAGGAACTGGGTGATGTCTACACCTCGCAACAGTGGCCTCCACCAAACGAGATCCTTCCCGTGTAGCTCCATGGCCACTGTCATGAGAATGGGCAGCAGCCACCTAAAAACAAAAGGACATTTTTAAAAAGAAAAAATGTAAAGGTGTGTTTTGGGGCACTTGTGGAACTTACCTGTGGGAACTGATATGGAAAAGGTCTGTCTAGCGGTTCCCTGAGGAATGGAATTACCTCAACAAAACTTCCTCATGACCAGCGACCTCCTGGGTAAGGAAAGCATAATCCAGCAAATGAGAGTTTTAGAGGGAGAAAAAAATCAAACAAAAAAGTTAATTTTTAAAACTTCCTGAAAGCAGTCCCCAGACAAACACATGTCCACTCAGACTAGCAGGCCTCCAAGGGCCTCTGAGACTCTCGTTGGAGCAGGGATTGGGCCGGGACGACCTGTATTCCCTTTCTCCTGGTGCTGCAGGAACGTGGGAAACCAGAGGTCTCTCCCTGTGTGCTGGCAACATGTGAACTTTCTCTGCCCATGGCTGTTGCTAAACTTCTTCACGGTGTCTGTTCTCTGCAGGTAGCGCCATGATCTCTGCTCAGCATTTAGTTGCTTCAGTTGTCCTCTTTCAGCCAGTATGCCGTGGGTGAACTTTTGCAGTTGTTTTTAAGTTGTAAAATTGCCACAATAACCAAGGCAGTCCTTTTCCCTTTCCCCACTGTGCTCTGAAGACACTGCTTTTTCATGGTGCTGGTAACATGAGAGTCGCACAAGCCACCTGACGTTTTCTCATTGCAGCCAGTAGTGACCCAGCTGCCCGTGCGGTGGTGATGGGAAAGAGCAGTCTGTTCCATGGACCCCAGCCCTCCACAAACCATTCTATCTGCAGTCCCAAGACCAGCCCGTGGGAGAGTGTAGCAATGCAATGTCCTCCTCAGAAGAGCGCGCCCAGGCTTCTGAGTGAAGCTGGCGTTCAGCTGCAGCTGGCATTCACATGTCATAGGAGAAAGCGGTTGGCCTGCAGCTTTAATCATCAGGTCTTGCACAGTAATCCCTAACGTCTCAATCACCTCACAACCACTGCAAAAGTTGTTGTTTAAAATGCCTCTTAAAGTTTTTGACCAAGAGTACGAGAATGAGGAAGATGCAGGAATGGGAACCCGTCTTTTAGTAGTCAGATGGTTCTCTGTGTGTGTGTTTAACAGTACGTGTATCTGTTGATTTAGGGCTTTGGAGGTAAATGGAGAAGGACCTATTTTTGAAAGGACAAATGTAAAAATAGCCCCAGTATCTCCATTAGTCTCATTAATGGAAATGGATTAAAAAAACAACAACAACTTTGTATCGCTGCATTAGGGTCATATCAAGACATAATCATCATTCTGTATGATTAAACTAAGGGGCTAAGTCTGCTTTATAACCATGGTTTACAGGGGCAGAAAATAATTTACGACAATCACAGTGGTCTTAATTACTGTGACACAAAAACTAACATGGGACAGGGAAGGCAGCAGGCACACCATGTTCTGGAATGATCTGCATTGGAAGCTGACTTGTCTTTAGAAATAAGGACAAAGGTTCTTGTTGCTTCTTACAACTTTTTTGTTATGTGACCTCAGAAAGGGGTTTCCTTGAAAACACTTCCTAGACTGTGAAATGTATGTCACTAATAATGCAGAGGACGGATTGAACGATGGTAACTCAGCTTCAAGTATTAACTGCAGTTCAGTTAATGGTTCCACCCAAACAGAACTGGTCTCCTTGGGACCTTCAGTCCTGAAAGGAGAATAGAACATGCTGGAACCCTTCCCTGTAGAGCAGTGCAGCCCTGTGGCTGTGTTTTCCTTTAACTTCTGTAACGCGTGACCTTTAATGCCTGTGGCTGATGGGACAGAATATCACAGCTGCTGAGAATACTCCATAGTTTTCCAGCTTTTTGTTTAAAAAAATTTTGTGATGAAAAAACCTGTGTTCCACAGAAAATGCAGGGTTGTTTTAGGCCTTGTAAGGCATCAATGTGAATCATCAAGAAGGAAAATTGTATTTAAGGAAGAATTGACGTAAGTTTCCTTAGAAAGGAGAGGAGAGCGTTTTGCTATGGTTCGCTCTTTGCCTGGACCTGTGGTCACTTTCCATCTTAATAATGTGCTTGCCAGGCTGATCTTTTCTCTCACTCCTGAAGTCACAAATGGGGTAATATTTTTGATAGAGGTGGGCAAAAATTATTTTCTCAATTTTACTGACTAGGCACACAGGGAAGGTACAGATAGGCTGATAGTGAATTGCCTTACTTTGTGTTTCTCTTAAACGGGTCGCTTGAGATAGTTCTTCATGTTGCAGTTTACTGTTCTTTCCATTCCTAAATCTTCGAGCTAGTTTGTACAAATAGAGACTAAGGACAGAATATTAGAGAAGATCTTATATTTAGATCTGGAATGTATGTGATAAGGAAATGCCAATCCTTCGTTATCAACATATTTTTAAATTGTCCCTGTTTTTAAATCAGCCCAAGTGATAGCAATACCCCTGTAGCATTAGGGAGAAACACATTATTATTCACTACCTTATAAATCTCTGTTTACATGTCCTGCTTCTGTCTTAACACCTAGAGGATTCAAATAAAAAATATTACTCTAGCACATACTACTTTGTTCTCCCCTTCAAGGATTCAGTTTGTTAGTATTTATATTTTTAAAAACGGTTGAAGCTGTCCCAAATATATAATAAAACCATAGGAGCTCAGACCCCAGAAGATATTTTCTGAAATCGATTTTCATTAAAGTTCTTTCTACTTCTGTTACTGAGTCTGGTATCACCTGAAAACGAAGAAACCAGTTACTGTTAATGACAAACCATCTGCTCATTAGAAATGTGAGGTTTAACAAGTAAGTAATACATGCTATATTTATTTCAGTGTCTATTGCTTAATTGTTAATTGTGAGCAGATTATTGAATGCCTCCTCTATTTTCTGTAGTTTACTATACAATAACTTTTTGAGTAAGTTGAAGTTTAATTGTGCAGCGAATTTATATTAGAGTACAATTTGAAGTGTTTTTCTCTATAGCCTTTTTTGACTGGGGAAGCAGAAGGTGATATTAATTAGTATACTCTGTCCTTGTACTAGCTGTTTCTAGAAGATATGGTGCCCTGTGTATCCCAGAGAGGCTATATAACTTTGTTCACTGCTCCTATTGTGAATTCTGTTTTTGTGGGGGGGGGGGGGTTTGGAGAACATGCATACAATAAAATACTCCTTGCTTGTTACTACGCTGGTTAATTTAGCTTTCCTTATGTTTGCCCTTGATGTGGATCAATAATAGTACCAGTGATTTATTCGGCACCCTCTGTGTGCTGGGCACTTTACCTGCGTTATCAAATTCGTATCTCCCCATTTACATTTTCAAGATGAGAAAACCAAGAAGATTCCGTCTGTCCATCCATGTGACTGGAGAGCACGCTCCTTCTGCACATTCCCCACCTGACTGTGGCCACAGGTGAAGGGGTCGCATATAAGGCAGGTGGGTGGCTGGATCTCTGCTAAAGTTCCAGAAGGCGGGCTTGAGCCGTCGGCGTAGCTCAGGACGTGTGGGCTGTCCCTGTGCAGCGCTCCTTGCACCACCTGGATCTGAGCTGTGCTCCTCCACTCAGCAGCTCAGTGTTGTGAGTTGCGTTGTGACGGTGTAGATCCAGAACTAAACCCTCGCTAAAGCCACGAGACATCGCCTTAGCCAAACAGACCTAGCTGTTTTTCCTTTTTGCTTTAAAATATTCCTTATTATATAAGAAAAGGGAAATAAAAAAATGTTACCCAATAATAGGAAATCTTAACCACCCAGAAAAAACACTATTAAGCTTACTCTGTATTATTCCAACACTTTAAAATACATATGCAAAACAGTAACACACACAGCTCTATTTTTTTAAGAGAGAGGGACAGTAAGAGGGAGAGAAAAACACAGAATCAATTTTATTAAGTTTTTCCTGTGGTTTTCGTTGCTCCAACACTTTGTTGTGTCTGTGATGCTGAGGTTCAAACCCATGTACTTGCGCATGCCAGGCAAGCACTATAACTGCTGAGCCACTGCTCCAGCCCCTTACACAGCTCTCTTTTTAACGGGCGCATACTTATTCTTCCACATCGTGGATGGTTTGCCCATGTTGAATATAGATGTATATGCTGTTGCTTTTAATTGCTCCGTGTTGTACACACTGGCTGTGTGCCCCCTGGGCTCCTGCTGGGATCACATGTCTCCATCCTTTTGAGATTGGGTTAGGCCATGTGATCTGCTTAGCAAGAACAATAGAGGGGCAGAAGCTTTTCATTGTGCACAAGAAGCCCTTTGCCATGACAATTTGTTGCATGGTAGTCACGGGGTCTTATGTGGAGAGAGAAGCGTAACGCCAAGCCATCACATGGAACACAGTTGCCCTGAACCTGCACAGACTTAGCATAAGCAAGAATTGCTTTAGTCCACTGGGGTGGGAGTGAGTGTGTGTTGGGGCAAGAGAGGGTGTCTAGGGGTGTATGTGTGTGTGCATGTGCGTATGTTTTAACTGAAGCATGACTTAGCCTGCATAGCTAAGCAGTGTTCCATGTTTGCATTATGAAATAAACCATCTTTTATTTTGCCAATTCCATGTTGAAATTAGATTTTTATACAAGTTGAGTATCCCTAATCTGAAATGTTTCAGATCAGAAATGTTCCATATTTTGGAGATTTTTTGATCTTGGAATATTTGTATAGACTTTACTAGTTGAGTCCCCTGAATCCTGAAATCTAAGGTGCTTGAAAATCTCAGACTTTTTGAGTGCTGAGATGATGCTTTCTGATCGTTTTGGATTTTGAGTTTTCAGCTTAGGGATATTCAACCCTTATATGTGTAGATTATTATCATTTTAGTTAAAATAGTAAATATTTAGCAGTATTAAGTAGAACATATTTGTATGTTCATCTTTGCCCGTTTTTCCAAGTATTTACTTAGAACAGTTTTTGTTTTTGTTGTTTTAAAGAGAGAGTGACAGAGAAAATAAATCTTATTTATTTTTTCATCTGGCCTTTGTTTCCCTGACACATAGTTGTGTATGTAGTGCTGGGGCCTGAACCTGGGTCCTCTTGCATGCCAGGCAAGGGTTCCAACAGCTGAGCCATGGCTCCAGCCCAGAAGACATTCTTAAAAGTGGGAATTGCTAGGTTGAAGAATATTCATGTTACAAGTTTTTATTCCTACTATTCTCGTACTACTGCCAGCACGTGAATTTGTTTCTTTGATTAGGCCATAAAAAGGTCTATCTTAGTGTCTTCATGGGATTTTAGTTAATTTACGAGAAAATTATATCAACTTTCCAAGTGGAAAATTGAAGATTTAAACTCTGGTCTGTCTGACTTCAAACTCCGTGCTTAGTTTTTTAACACTCCTTCTGGAAAAGATAAAGTAATAGCAGTTTCTCTACACCATTAGCCAGGGCAGTATGGCTTCATGTAGTGGCATATTTTCTGTAGCCCTGGAGTATAAGATCAAGGGATACATTATAACTCTATACACAATTCATTTTTACCTTCTAGGATCGTGAACCATTGGTGGCACTGGTAGATGTTGATATTTATAATGCCAATTTTACTACAAATCATTCATTTCCCATACACTCTAAAGAGCAGTGATTCGTAATCTATTTTATGATACTTTACTATTTTTAAATTACTTTAAAACTGTTATAAAATCTCTTCAAGAAAGTAAATCTTATTTTTATCTGAAATAGAGTAACATTAATGCTCAGCATAGAATGTAGGAGTGCCCCCAGATCAAGTAATAAATTTTGAAAGGTTTGGGAATCACTCTGCTGGGTGTTGGCAGCTGAACCACGACACTCCTAAGGAATTTTTACTTAAATTTGCCCTTATCATGGCGATTGTCATCTGTTCCTATAGTTTGAGAATTGCCAATGCCTTGCTGGCTCTGCCCTGAAAATCAAACTAAACCAACGGAGTCACAGAGCAATCACATGCTTTTAGTATTTCTTAATTTCAGGGATCATTCCTTTATTAAGTAGGACATTAAGCTTTGACAAGATAATAGTCAACAATCAGGTATTTCCACAACTGTAGACTTTTTCAGTTAATCCTTTGCTATCAAGAGGTGTGTGCTTGCACAATTTGTGGATTCAAAATATCTTAACTTGAAAGGAAAATTACTTTTGAACAATAGCAAGTTTGTTTAAGTCATTCTTCTAGACCTGCCACATCTTGTGTGTGCACACATGTACACATGCTAGGCATTGAACATGGCCTCACACATGCTAAGCACATTTCTCTGCCACTGAGCTACACCCTCAGCCTCCAACCACATCCTTTAACTTGTCATGAGACTTAACACACACATAGCAATAGCCTGTAACATGCATACTCCCTTTCCTGAAAGTGTTTAGGAAGGAGGGACCAGTTGTTGAATCCTCGGTACCTAGAAAACAAGACCTACTCCATCCTTGAAGCCTTTAGCCCTTTGATTTTCTAAATCTTTCTGTGCATCATTCATTTATTCAACAGATGGAGAGCAAAACTAAGTATCTCTCTTCCCATTCTTTGGAAATGCCACCTTAGGCTGAGTATGTAGAAAGTTCCACCGTGCAATTTTCCTCAAACTACTGGCATTAGAGAAGTTAGACAGCAATTTCTATAAGATGGGGCATCTGCTTAAATGAACCCAATGTGATTTAAAAAGAGGAAGAAAAGGAAAAAGAAGAAAGACAGTCAAGCAGAAATGTATTTCTTCATTTACTTGTGTAAAAACAATTCTTTCTCAGGTGATTTGGGGACTTGTACATTATTCATGTATTTTCATATTTCTTTAATTTCATGGTCAGATAGGTCACCTGATATCTTTTGCTGCAGAAGTCCTATCAGCTGTGTGCCTGCCAAGTGAGCCCAAGTTGCAAGCATGTGCTGAAAATACAGGCAAGCTTGCAGCACAGCCTACCTTGGATAAATATCCCAGTAATGGCCACTTCTTATCTTCTGTGCCCACAGTCTAGCCCACCAGCATCTCAATTATTCCATTAGCCTCCCAGCCAGCCTCCCTGTTCCTGTCCCTGCTCCTATCACCTGCTCTGGACGAGGCTGTTACCATATACTTCAAATCATACCATTCCTCTCCACAAACCCCTCTCAATTCCCATCCCATTCACAGAGGTTTGGAAATGGCTCGTCATTCTTCCCCTGACATCCGCAGTGGTCTCTTGCCTGCCCTTACCTCACTCACCACACCACGATCCTTGTTCCCCACCCACAACTCTATAACACCAGGGATTTGTGCACCTAGCAGGAGCACAGAGCCAGGCACAGAGAAAGTGCTTAACAAGCAATGATGCTGCTATCTCTGAGATTCAGGAGCTTAATGCAAAAATGGAAAAGAAACATGTGAATTTTCTTAGGAAACAACCCAGCAGTGAAATAATTGGCTGTTGCCCTGCAACCATCATTCCTATCCATCCCCCTTCGCCTGCAAAGCTGCTGATACACTCTCCAAAGGCTGAGGGCAGCAGGTGGAGGAAAGTGCAGATTATAAATGATGAGTACACGAGGGATACCATGAAGTGTTTCTGGTGCTAAACGTCAGACTCGTTTTGGGGGTCTGAGCATCATGAGACTTCTCTGCAGCCTCATGTTCCTGAGTGCTGTTGGTGGTTTTAAAATACTTCTGCAGATTTTCAGACCTTCTTTCTGGTGGGCTCTCTGTTCCCTCCCCTTGGATCTGGGTCAACCACAGTGAGCTCAGTGACCCACTGGACGAACCTCAGTGATTCACTAATAGAATATGTTAGAAGTAACTGCAGTGTCTGAGGCTAGATCAGAAAATGGCATGCAGTTGATATCAGGATCTCGCGGGAAGCCAGCACCTGAGACCAGACTCAGCTGAGCTGAGTTCCCAGCTGATAACCAGCCTTGTGAATGTCACAGCAAAGTCAACAACCCAACTAAGCTGACACCTGACTGCAGTGGCGTGAGATGCCCAGAACGTGGACTCCCCAGGTAAGCTTCTCCTAAATTCCTAGCCCAAAAAATTGTGAATAGAGTAAAATGGTTGTTTTAAATTCCTGGATTTTGGAGTGATTTGTTAGGCAGCAGTACTGTTCTGTCTCTTTACTTCCTCATCTGGGGACCAGCGCGAGGAGCATTCTTCCAGGCAAAGGAAGTGATTTGGACACAAGATGATATGGTACAGATGGGGAGCTTCCTTAAACCCAGGTACTTTTCCTTAAGGGCATTCTGGAATCCTGTAGGTAAGAAGTCATCAGGGTCCTCAATTTTTTCTTCATACTCTTTCCATATTTCCCCCTGATGACCCATCCCCCTACCTCTACTCCAAGATACTCAAGTTTTGCCTCTGAACACATTAAGTTCAGTTTTGAACTAACGCAGGAGGGACTAAGCACGTCCACATTCTTATATTGGTCAAATATAAGCATACTGAATTTTACTGTTTTTGCCCGTTATGCAGTGCAACTGAGGTGCCCTGACTGGAGCACTGAGGAGAGTTCTGAATCACTACATTTTCAGTTTTTCAAGTACAAGCGTGAAAACAGTTGTCTCCTATAAATGATGTGTATTATACCCTAGGTATTATGCTTTTTTGATACAACACAATTCATTTATTAAAAATACTGAATGCCTACTGTGTGTAGGTACCATTCTAGATTCTTGAAAAAGCAAGCAAAGCGACGAAGAATTGCTGCTCTGTGGAGCTCACGCTCTTGCAGATGGAGAGACAGTGCACTCAATAGATGGTTTGTGGTGTGCTAGAAAGGAGTATGCGCTGTGGAGAACAGAAAAGGCAGGTTTCTGGGAAAAGAAGGCAGGGGTTGAGAGGATGGGCAGAGGGTCACTCGCCAAATCAAACTGATCAGAGTGATCCATGTACAAAGCATGTGAAGGAAGCGAGGGAGAGGGCCATGTTGAAATCAAGGACAGGGCTCCCAGGTAGAAGAGGTAGAACAAGGCCTCCAAGGTCACAGCTTGATGTGTCTGGGACGGAGCAAGGACTCTAGAGTGGTCATGGTGAAGGGCAGGGAGTGTTTTTAGCAGGAAAGGTGGAACCTCATTGGGAATTGTATCATGCAGGGTCTTCTGAGACACTGCAAACATGGTGGCTTTTCATAAGAGTGCCAGGGTACAGCAGGCCTGGGTACAGGAGAGATCAGACTTGCATCTCAGGCGGCGGCTCAGGCGGCTCTGCTGTGCATTGTCTTAGGGGTAAGTGTGCAAGCAGGGAGGCCGCTGGAAAGGCTGTGGAGTAACCCAGGGAGAGACGAGGGCACCCTGCTTGAGGGCGGTGATGGCAGAAGGGATGAGTGGGAGTCCTGTCCTGGGTGTATTGAGGATATGTCCCTCTTTTAAAGACAAGGAAACCAAGGTCACAGAGCATGCTCAAGCCTGGTGAAGAGCCAGGAATTCACTCCAGCCCTTTGTCCATTTCTCTACAGCACTCTCGCCCCACTCCTCGTCCTCTGGAAGCTCTCGGCGTTCTTGGTATTTGCCTTTCTCAGGTTGCTTAACTGCTCTCTATGTAAGACAAAAATTACCGGTAAAAGATGCCCCTGCCTTCTAAATTTCCCTCTCCTGTGTCCGTAGATTTAATTTACTGTTCATTCAGTTTGATCTGTTATTGATTACGTGGCACAAATTGAACACATGGTGGCTCAAGACTATGGAAGCCAGGCTGCCTGTAGTTCTGTCTTTAGTATGTGGATTCATACTTCCGGTCTTTGGGTGGTTAAATATCTCCTTTCTGAGTACTGTGAGTGCTGTGATGAGTGACCTGCAGTTTCTCTTTCTGCTGTGCTAAACTATTTTGTTTATTTTCGGCATCTGAATTTCCTGCGATGCCAGATGTTCTAGTAATTTAAAATGCCTGATAAACTACATTTTTTATGTCTTGCTAGACTTCTATTTAATAAAAGGAAGATACTGATGAAATGTGGAAATGCTAGCCCAGCTACTTACTGCTGCATAAATACCTGTGCTTCCCGGTGTCTTCAGCCCTGGGGATGTGGTATGGGAGGGGGAGGGCACTGTTCCAGAATATTCCGTTGAATGACTAGAATTCTGACTGAGAAGAGGGAGCTACAGATATCTTATTCTCCCAATGTGGAAGGCATAGGGTTTCACTGGAACCTTTTATTGTCCTGGAAGCCAGCAGCACACTAAGTGGTGCAGAGGCTCCCTGCAGATCTTCAGGTGCCTGGCAGCTTTTAAATTTTGAATTCCGTGTTTCAATTCTAATTTAAGTGGAATCGCGATCGTTTCCAGCCCTGCTCTCACTTCATCAAATGGTACAAAAGGTAAGGAGCTTCTCAATCCCATCTTGCAAGGGCAGGGTTATCTGTGCCCTTACATCCCCAAATTTCCCATCCCAGGAGATTCAGTGCCTCCTCCTAATCCTGACCCTGAGCCATATATTACTCTGATCTGCTTAGTATTTATGACAATCCAAAACTGAATTAATATTCATCTTTCCCAATAAACTATAAGCATCATGATTTTTTAATTAGAGCTTTATTATACATAGTAGTTGGGTTCATCCCGATAAACTCATACTCGTGGAAATCAATTTTGGTTCAAGCATCATGATGCTTTAAGGAGCCCTCAAAAATGGTTTAATTTTCATTTCTTTTAGTGGGGGGCAAGGAATATAGTAAAAGGAATAGTTAACCAAAATAGAGGTCTGGAGTTGAGCACAGCAGATACTAGGCAAAGCAGCTTTTCACATCTAATAATTATTGCTTCTAATTCCAAGTTTCAGTCCAGGATGAAAGAATGCCCAAAGCCTCTCTAATCCACCCCTTGTTCCTCTCTGGTCTCTGCAAAGCCTCTGTATGAGCCCCAAAGATGGCAAGGGTTGTGAGAAATCTGTAAAGACGAGACCAGCATTGGTTTTTTTTTTTTCTCTAATTATTTTTTTTATTAGAAGTATATAGAGATTAGAAGTATATTTTATTAGAAGTATATACAGTTGAGGAGGAAACATTATCAAAACATTAGCAATCAATGGATATAAACTTTGTTATCCAGGGGAAATGCCAAAACATGGATGACCACCTTGGGTTTTACCTGTTGCAGTTTCCCCTAGAAGAACTCACGTGTTAAATGGGTAGCTTGTGGAGGAATGACATCGGCTTCTGGGATGGTTCCCCCATCTTCCCAATCTCCAGACTCCTATGAGTTCTTCATATACCCTCCCCCCTCCCCATTCCCCTCCCTACACCTCCAAGTATCCTAGAGAGCCATCCCCCTATTACTCTGAAAGTCATTCAATTTGAAGTTTTGTTAGGTTAGCCGCCAGACCAGCATTGTGATGAGCCCATTTTTTCTGCTTTTGGTGGAAATTCTTGGTTCTTGTACTCTCTTCACCATCCTTCTGTTTTATCTAAAAGTTGCCTGCTGTCTTCCCTTGTCAGTTCCAGTTCCCTGGGCATTGATGGAAACCCCTTATTTATACTCTTCTGGAGGAGGTGCAGATAAATCTGGGTGAATCCTTGATTCCCCTGCTGAAGTGGGAAACGGATCACAGTGATTAACACTTCAAGCATCCACAGAAAAGTCTCATAGTTTGTTCCTTGGAAGTGACGACCAGTAGACATGGCATGCTAACATGTTTAGTTTTAGTTGTTACAGGTGCCAGCCTTTCTTTGGCAAGAGCATCCATCCTAGTTTGGGGAGGAGAGGCACGTGGTATAGTGCGTAGGAGTGCAGGCCCTGATGGCTCCGTGCCTGGGCTTGGACCCCCATTTCATCACTTACTGGCTATGTGATCTTGAGTTAATCCCTTTATTTCTCTGAGCCTTAGTGTCCTTATGTTTAAAGAGGAGGTTATAATGGCACCTCCTCATTGGAAGGTTGTTATGGCTCAACTAATCCACGACAGGTGCTTAGAGTGAGGCCCTGCACATCCTCGTGCAGGCTGTACAGATTCAGAACTTCAGTTTGTCAAATCCAGTAATTTCTTTTCTGTCTAGAAATGGACAGTCTCCTCAGGGAAGTAAAATTTCAATTATTCAGTTATTCAATACCAGTGCCATTTGGGGCAGGTACTGGGGCACTGGGGGTTGAACCCAGGGGTGCTTTACCACTGAGCTACATCCCAGCCCTTTTTTATTTTTTATTTTGAGATGGGGTCTTGCTGAGTTGCTGAGGCTAATCTCAAATTTGTGATCCTCCTGCCTCTGCCTTTGAGTAGCTGAAGACACAGGTTTGTGCCATCATGCCCAGCCACCAATACTGTTTTAAGTTGTCATAAAATATAACCATCATCTGGGCTGGAACCGTGGCTCAGCGGTTTCAGCGCTTGCCTGGCAAACACGAGGACCCGGGTTCAAACCCCAGCACCATGTACATAACTGAGTGTTGGAGCAACTAAGGCCATGTGAAAAACTAAATAAAGTTGTTTCTCTCTTTCTCTGTCTCTCTCACTGTCTCTCTCTCTTTAAAAGAGAGAGAGAGAGAGAGAGAGAAAGAGAAATAGCATATGTTTGATGCAATTTTTTTCCATTTTTAACTTGTATTTTAATCTTATAGAACTTTTGCATGGTTTAATAGTTATAAGTATGAATGGATGTATATTGATTTTAATTAGGTGTTTAATTTAGCTCCAAAGCTTGTAATTCTTATTAACATCATTTTATATATAAACATAATTTTAAACTAAAATATATAAAGTTTCTATTTTTATTTCAGATAAAAACTAAACATACTTTCTTTCCCAAGATACAGAAGCTGACTACTTACTGCCCCCCCCAATTTTTTTTGTGGTTTGTCACAGTATTGATAATTATTAAAGAAAAATCAGTGTTACAGGTGAAAACCATTTCAATGGCCTTTTTTTTTTTTTTTTTTTGAGAGGAACAGTGTGAGACAGAGAATTGATTTTATTTAGGTTTTCATGGATTTCTCAACACCCTGTTGTGTATGTGGTGCTGGGGTTTGAAATCACATCCTCACGCATGCCTGGCAAGCACCCTGACGGTTAAGCCACCACTCCAGCCACGGGCTTCTTTCTTTAAAATAAGTAAGATATATTTTTTAAAAATAGAAACAAATATTTCAAGATAAATGTTTTTAATGTGCTTGTCAACTTTTCTATATATAAATGTGTTTTAGAAATACCCATTATCTGGGACATGCAGATCATCATCACTTATAGAAGATGCAATCAGCTTCTTCTTAACTTTTCAAGACAGTACTTTTTTTCATCTAGTTTTTGTTTTTCCTTTACTTATTTGTATATGTAGATGCTAGGGATCGAACCCAAGACCTCACACATGCCAGGCAAGAGCTCTACCACTAAGCCACCTACCTCTCTTGCCTACTCCTTTGACTTTTAATTTGGACATCATCTCAGAAAAAGTTGCAAGAATAGTACAAAACAAAACCTATATGCCCTCTCAGTTTCTCCAAATGTTATTCTTTTATGATTTATGTATATGATTGAGACTTTGAGACTCTGTAAATTACTCTTCAAATTTAGACCACTAGTTTTGCACCATTGATGATTTTTTTAAGGGGCAGGGGAGAGAGAGAATTAATTTTATTTTTTCACTCTGGAAACCCGGGTCCCCACACATGCCAGGCAAACACTTGAACAGCTGAACCACCGTTCCAGCCCACCATTGATGATTCTTGCTTGGTAGACTGCTTTCTGCTGTAAGAAGAGCTTTATCTCATCGTGCCAAAAATATTCATATGAGAAAAGACAGCCTTTTTAACAAATGGTGCTAGGAAAACCAGTTATTCATGTGTAGAAGAATGAAATTAGCTGCTTATCTCTCACCCTGTACAAAAGTCAACTCAAAATGGATCAAAGACCTTAGAGTTAGACTAGAAACTATGTAACTCCTAGAAGAAACTGTAGGGTCAAGAGTCCAGCATATGCACACAGGCAACAACTTTCTTATAAGCTCAGGAAATACTGCCAAGAGTTAATAAGTGGCATGGCAAAAAATCAAAAAGCTTCTGCACAGCAAGGGAAATAATCAGAAATGTGAAGAGAGAACCCACAGAACGGCAGAAAATCTCTTCTAGCTATTCTCCTAACAATGTCTAGAATACATAAAGAACTCAAAAAATTTTACTCCAAAAAATCAACCCAATAAATAAATGGGCAAATGAATTAAACAGACACTTCTCAAAAGAAATAGAAATGGCCAACAAATACATGAAAAAATGTTCAACATCATTAGCAATTAAAGCAATGCAAATTACACTGGGGTTTCATCTTATGCCAGTCAGAATGATAGTCATCAAGAATACAAATAGTAAATGCTGGAGAGGATTTGGAGAAAAGGAACAGTTTAGCACTGTTGGTATAATTGTAGATTAGTTCAGCCACTATGGAAATCAGTATGGAAGGTCCTCCCAAGGCACAGAACCACCATGTGGCCCAGCTATACCACTCCTCGGTGTTTATCCTGAAGAATTAACTTCACCTTACTACAGCGATACATACATAATCATATTCATAGCAGCACAGTTCACACTAGCCAAACTATGGAACCAGCTGAGGGATTCATCAGCTGATGAATGGATAAAGAAAATGGTATATACACACAATGGAGTTTTATTCAGCCATAAAGAAAAGTGAAATGTCATTTCCAGAAAAGAAAAATGGATAGAACAAAGGTGGGAGTGGATCTCATGAAAATCAAAGGGGTCGGTAGAGGAAAAGGGACCAAGGTGTGGGAGACTGAGAGGGATGGTGAGGTACTAGGAAGGGATACTGTGTAAATTATGTTGTTATATTGTGTGCTGGTACAAATATATAACAACAAATCCCATCAGGATGTGCAACTATAATGCACCAATAAAAATGTGGAAAAAACAAAATCAGAAAAAAGCTTTGTCTCCCCACCCATTTCCTTGCTTGCTGCTTTATAAATGAATAAATCTGTAGTCTCGTGCGTTTACGTTGCATTCAATAGGTGACGCTCTGTTACGATCGCTATTTATTTTGTTGCTCATGGTATTCCAGGTTTCGCCCATGGGAGCCCCTTTGACCTGCTCCCATGTCCTGTTCCTGTGCTGTGCTCATTCGCTGAGCACCTCCTTTCTTTGACACAAGACATTCTGGAGTCGTCTTGTGCTTGCCAGACATCAGTCCTGGTACCAGCCATTTCTCCAGAAAGCTGAGGGTCTTTCACTGCATTTTGAGACCAGATCTGTGGGCTGGTTGTGCTCATTGCTTCTGCATTATCTGTTTCTAGGTCTTCTAAGGGAGAGGGCCTTGGGAACTGTTGTACACCTAGGCGCACACGTGTAGATACTCACAACACACATGCACACTCACATTCCTGTGCACACCATTGCCTATTTCTAGACCTCTAACCTGTCGTCTTCATGGTGACTCCGACTCCAGGCCAGTACTACAGGGGACATTCCATCATCTATCTCTTCCAGATTATACCTCCTTTGCACCGGTGGGAAGCCTATAGTATAGTTTCTTATTTACGTATTTGTTGAATCCTAGACTATGCAGAAAGTAGTATCAGAGTTCCTAACCCACAAGCAGAAGGAGGAGAAGAAGAAAAGGCAGATTGGTAGCCAGGCAGGAAGGCGCAGGGAAATGGGAAGATGTTTCCTAATTAAAAGTTCAATATTTAGGGCTGGAGCAGTGGCTCAGCGATTACAGCACTTGCCTAGCATGCACAAGAACCTGAGTTCGAACCCCAGCACCACATACACAACTGAGTGTTGTAGCAACAAAGGACACATGAAAAACTAAATAAAGTTGTTTCTCTCCCTCTCTCTCTCTTTCTCTCTTTCACTGTCCCTCTTTCTTTAAAAAAAAAAAAAAGTTCAATATTTAAGAGTTCTTTAAATTTAAACCTGAGGGGATATAGTCCAAAATGTCCCAAATTGCTTAGATTAGTCTCCCCTTAACCCTTGTTAGTGTGCCTTTGTTATCCATGTATAACAGAGTTTGGTTTATTTGTAACACATTTTAGGAACTTCCTCAGGTTCCTAAACACAATAATTTTTCCTTTTATTTTTTGAAGGTTATTGTGAGGTTATTGTAATGGTGTTAATTTGGCTAAGCCATGGTACCTGGATATTTAATCAAACATTTTCCTGGAGGTTTCCATGAAGGTATTTTTTGTATAAAATTAACATTTCAATCAGTGGACTCCGAGTCAAGCAAATGGTTCTCCATTACGTGGTGGACCTCATCAAGTAAGTCGAAGGCCTTAATGAAGACTCATCTCCCCTAAGCAAGAAGAAATTCTGCCAGCAGATAGAAGAGCAATATTCTTTCTGGGTCTCTGGGTGGCCAACCTGCAGATTTTGACCTTGCCAGTCTTCATAATCGTATTAGTCAATTAGGTGCACACATTGTCTTGGTTCTGTTTCCCTAGAGAACCTTAACAGAGGTGAAACAACTTGAATCTGTACCGAAAGCTCCACTTGGAGAAGTGACCTGCCCCAGCCTCCTCCCTTCTGTCCTTTCCACGCCCTTTCTACCTGTTGCGTAGTTTAAATACTCTACAGCTCCCGATTGGTACTGTCTTTCCCTTCTCCCTTACACGTGAAGTTAGCATACTATAGGTGCCCTTTTGCACTTTGCATTTTTCATTGAACAATACATTCTGGAAACCACCACACATCAGTTCCCAGACATCCCCCTGATTGTACTGCTGCATCGTAAGCCTGCACCACGTTAAATGTAACTGCCTCCTTGGTAAGAGTATGTATGTGGTTTCTAATTTTTGAAAATTACCCACAATATTGCTGAGATTAGGCCTGCGTATGTGTGTTTTTGCATTACTAGAGGTATATTTTCATGTAGGTTCTTAAAAATGGAATTGCTGTGTCAAAAGGTAAATGCATATTTAGCTTTTTCAGGTGTTGCCAAATGACATGCATAAGGGTTGAACGGGCTTGCATTTCAGGCACGTATGAATTTGATTGCTTATATCTTTTAACCTATTCTTCTATCAGGTGTTTTGATTCTTTTCCCATCTATTTTAAAGCATTTTTTCTTTATTGGTTCACTATAATTATATATAATAGTGGAATTATTATGCCATATTTGTACATGTGTATAATTTGATCAATCTCATTTCCAGTGCCTTCCTTTACCCTTCCCTCCTTCCTTCCCCTGATCCACCTGGTCTTCTCTACTTATTGCTATTATTTTAATTAGTTCATTATAATTATATATCAGTGGAATTCATGGTGGAATTTCCTATGTAGACGTAGCATCATTTTGATGGATTTCATACCCTAGCACTCCCCCATGCCGTCCCCTCCTCCTCTCCCTCTCCATCCCCTTCCACTCCTCTAATGGCGTTCTATTTTCATGAGATCCATTTTTTAAATTTCCATTTTCTTTCTCTATCTGACTTCCACATAGGAGAGAAAGCATTCAACTTTAAGGAGATCTTTACATATTAGGGATATAGCACCTTATTAATATCACATTTTGCAAATATTTTTCTAGTTTGTCATCTAAAAAATTGTCTTGTGTTTTATCCACCATGTTTATACTAGATAATAAAATTTATGACTGTTTTCTTTTATTGATTCTGGCAGTCATTAGAAATCCTTCCCAAAGTCCAGGTTAAAGAGAGATTTATATGTTTTCTTCTAGTACTTCTACTTTTTTCCTTTACATGTAAATGTATATGGAGTCTATTCTCATATGTGGTATGAGGCACTGATCAAATTGTGCATTTTCCCAAATGGCCAATCAGAGCCCTGGCACCATTTATTACACCTGAGTGATTGAAGATGCCACCTTTGTAAGGAAGTTCTGGTTCCATTTCTCGATTTGTGTGCCCTTCCATTGGTTCTTCTACTCATGCAACGTGGTGCCCTGATTAGTTATAAACCCTCTGGTTAAAATATAGTCTGGTCCCATGTCTTAGAGCCTCTTTTTAAATGTTTCCTGACTGCTTGTACGTATTTGTTTTCACATGATCTTTTTTTCTACTTGTTGAGCAATTTTACGTTAAAAGAGAACGTGCTTCCTTGTGTTCAAATCTGCTTTTTGATTTGTAGGATGTCTTTCCTCAAATAAAGTTTTGTACATTTTCCCAAAAAATTCTCAAGTTTTTTTTTCCATCTTTGTGGGTAAATGGCCATTTCTCTACTATTATTGTTTCCTCCTAGTAACTGTATATATGAGGGTTATTGACTTTCTTCTTAATTGGTAACTGGGCTCTGCTTCTTGGCTTACTTCTTTCTTTGAGTGTTGAGGGCCATTAAACAAGCCTGCCCCTCCCCCAGGGGAAATGAGATTATCTTTATAAAATCTGGATATGGGTGGCATGGATGTAATTAAATTATTTGAAGTATTTTTCTGACATAATTCAACTACAACTTGTAAAAATGGACAAATGAAAACTAAGAAATGTATGTTTCAACTTACTATCATTTCAGATATTCATATGCAATTATGATAACAAAATTTAAAGTCCTAATTATACAATAATATTAATTTTATACCTTGTATCTGGGAACATGAGCTATATATTTTTCACATAGATCTTTATAAGGAACATTAAGTATGTATTGTTAAAATTTTTTTAGAAAATGTTTAAACATTATTAGTGATATTAATCATATTATACTTATGTGAGTTTGAATGATTTGAAACTTTAGTAACATACTCACCTGGGCATGGTGGTGCACACCTGTACCCAGTGACTCAGGAGGCCGAGGCAGAAGGATTGCAAGTTCAAAGCCAGCCTCGGCAACTTAGCAAGACCCTGTTTCAAAAGTAAAAATATAAAAAGGGCTGGGGATGTGGCTCAGTGGTTAAGTGCCCCTCAGTTCAATTCCTGGTGTAATCAATCAATAAATAAATAAATAAAACCCAAAAACTTTACTGACATTAGTGGGTAGAAGATAAAAAACTTTTGTATATTTTTTAGATTTCCAGAAGGCAGTAGACAAAAGCTTAAAGAGTCTAATGCTTTATATGTTTAAATATATTAACTAAGGAGAACAAACAATTAAGCACCTAATCGTGTTGAAAATGCAATTGCACGTTTAGGAAAATTCCCCATAGTTGAGGAGATGTTTCTTGCTCGTCTAAGCATTTCAATTGCTCTTTAATCTCTCCATTTAAATTATTTGTCTGCATCCCAGTGTATGCAGTGGGGGCTTCTAATTAAGTGTATAGCGTTGGATTTATTAACACCTATTGCCTAAATCTCAAAGCCAAGCAGGATTCAGGGGTGAAGTTCCATCCCAGAAAGTGGTATACCATTGCAGAATTGACCTGCTGCTTGCACTCATGTCTAGAAACTAAACCTGAAAGGAACATAACGGGAAGCGTGTGTGCTCCAGGTAAATCTTGAAGCCTAGTTACTTCTTTCCTTTCCTCTTTTCCTGGCACCAGGGACCCTGTTAGACCCAACTAAATGGAAAAAAAAAAACAATACATTTCAATGTATTCTTCATGGGCATCTCTGGGGAAGCAAACTAGGTTATTAAGCCAACCGGTGTTCAACAAAGTCAAAGCAAAAGGGCACTGAAGATAGAATACCAAAGAGACAGCTTGCATCTTTCAATTCTGGGATTTTTTTCTGAGTGTTTCCTTCATAACTGCTCCCAGAGCCCTTCTCTGTTGCTCTTGGTTCTTCTGTCATTTGGCTGGAGGGCGTCTTGGGCCAGCCTCTGGTTTTCCAATCCTTTCCTGTTTTCCATCTCTTAGTCATTGCTCCTACTTTCTGGATGATCCTCTCTCTCTCTCTTTTTTTTTTTAGAGACAAGGGGGAGAGAGAGACAGAGAATCAATTTTTATTGAGTTTTTCACATGACTTTCGTTGCTGTGACAATTAGTTGTGTATGTGGTGCTGGGGTTTGAACCTATGTACTTGTGCATGCCGGGTAAGCGCCGTAACCACCAAGCCACCGCTCCAGCCCCTGATCCTCTCAATTTTAACTCCCAACTTTTCCTTTCTGCTCTTAGATGTATAATTTCCAAGTGTGCTGTGTTCTCTGAATTTTTAAAATGCCTCCCTATTCCAGTTTAATGAGCGCAGACTCTTCTATTTTCCTGCCGATTTTGCTGTTGGTTTTCCCGTTGCCTTCTCCTTGCCTCTCCCAGTCATGTCCATCCCTGTTTGTTTCCATCTCTCACTCATGGTAGAAGATTTCCGGGAGTGTCTGGGGACCTCTGGTTGGTTGCTCATATTTACAAACAAAGCACTACAATAAATACATGGAAAAATGTTCAACATCTCTAGCAATCAGGGAAATGAAAATCAAAACTACAGTAAGATCTCATCTCACTCCTGTCAGATTGGCAATGATCAATAGTGTGAACAACATAAATACTTGTGGAGAGAACGGATACATAGTTGGTGGGACTGCAGACTAGGACAACCACTCTGGAAAGCAAGATGGAGATTGTTAAGGTTTGGATGCAAGTTGTCCCCCAAAAGCTTGATGGAGACAATGCAAAAAAGGCTGAGAGATGAAATGATTGGGTTTTGAGAGCTTTAACCCAATCAGTGAGTAAATTCCCTGATTAACTGGCAACTAACGGCAGGGTATGGCTGGAGGAGGTAGGTCATTGGGGACATGCCTTTTAGGGTACATATTTTGTATCTGGTGAGTGGTGTCTCTCTCTCTCTCTGAACCCTGGAGCCATGTTTTCCACCATGATGTCCTGCCTCACTTCAGCCCCAAGGAATGGAGCCAACCTTCTGTGGACTAAGACTTAGGAAACCATAAGTGCCTCAATAAACTTTTCCTCCTAAAATTATTCCTGACAGGTCCTTGGGTCACAGCAGTGAAAAAGCTTACTAAAACAGAGATTCCTCAAGAAACTAGGGATATGACCCTGCTATCCCTATGCTGGATATTTTCCCAAAAGATCTAAAATTGACATACTATAGCAACATAGCCACAGCAATGTTTAATAGTGGCATAGTTCACAATAGCTAAAGTATGGAATCAACCCGGATATCCATACATAGATGAATGGATTAAGAAGTTGTGGTATATGTACACACACACACACACACACACACACACACACTGGAATTCTACTCAGCCATTAAGAATAATAAAATGGCATTTTCTAGTAAATGGATGGAACTGGAGAATATCATGCTAAGTGAAATTAGCTAAACTCAGAAACTCAAAGGTTGAATTGTTTTTTCTCATGTGGAAGTTAGAATAAAATAAAGGAAAGGGTGAGGGAAGAAAAAGATTACATAAAGAACCAATTAAATATGAATTAATAGACGAGCTAAAAGAAGGCTAGTAAAGGAGAAGGGGAGAGGAGAAGAAGGATGGGAGGGAAATGGGGAAGAGAAAATGAGAGACTATGAGCTCAATTTGATTCCATGCATGGATGGGTTTATCAGGATGAACCCACTACTATGTCTAGCCATAAAGCTCCAATATAAGAATAAAAATAAAAGCAAAGCACTGAGAAGATGACCTCGCGGGCTGAGGGCACAGGTGGCCTCTGTGTGGGAACACCAGGTCATGATCGTTGCGCCGTTGCTCTTGGGCTTCGCGATCTCTGGGGCATAAGACCCAGCTTCCTGAATGCCGAGTTAGGGAAGGTGGCATCTCAGCTTTCAAGATGTAGAATTTCACTGACCCCCTGTTTCCAGGATCCTGAGGCAGGGAAGAGAGTTGATAGGAGCCTTACTGCTTCTTAGCCAAACCCCTGGTCAGTCCTCTTGAAGTTTGTCTCACCCTGTGTCCCATTTTCCGAGAAAACAGTGCTTTGAATTCCCTGCTCCTTCCACGGGGGCCCAGAGGCCAGTCGAGTGGGCCTTGTCTTCCCCGCCACTGCCAGTCACCACCTTCTCTGGTCCACTGTGTGAGTTACTCCATGGCTTTCACATTTTGCTGTGGTCATCAACTGTCCTTTCAGAGATTTAGAGGTAAGCCTTATTAGTTATCCATTTTTTGAAATTTTAGAAGAATTTCCAATTGGAAGTAAATGAACAAAAATGATCACTCCATCATATTCAGAGACTCCAATTCTCAAACCCACTCTCCTACACACAGACATTTACACACATGCTTGTGTGCGGACCACTTCATTAAAGATGTACAGATAGAAGATCGTGAGCAGGAAGCTGTGCACATGACATTTCATCTCCTTATCTTTAATTTTAACTTCCCCTACATTGGTTTCCTCTAACCGTAATATTTAAAAACCCTCAGTAAGAACATTCCTTTCCAATTGACCAAATTTTTATAAAAGTAAACTTGAAAATATCTGTCCTCATAAAATAGACCACTGCATCCTGGGAAAAGAAAAGGCCCAGAATAAATCTCTTGCTGAATTTTGCTTTTTTTTTTTTTTAAGAAAGAGGGACAGAGAGAGAAAGAGAGAGAGGGAGAGAGAGAAACAACTTTATTTAGTTTTTCATGCAGCCTTTGTTGCTGCAACACTCAGTTGTGTGAGTGGTGCTGGGGTTCGAACTTGGGTCCTCGCGCATGCTAGGCAAGCGCCATAACCACTGAGCCACCGCTCCAGCCCCTGAATTTTGCTTTTTAATCTAAGGCTTACATTTTAGCAAGAGAAGAGTTAGGCCCATTCGCTTGGACACATAGTGTTTTCAGTGCTCTGTATTTTTGTTATTTCTTGCTTTTCCTTTTCCAGGCCATTTCTCTATTTGATGTTAGGCAGTTTGTTGAAAAAGTCTGAATCAGAGCTGAGCTGATCTCTCCCTTCAAAAACAATTTGCCATCAGCTTACGATTTTAGACTGTGTTCTAAAATCAAGGTTCCTACCAACTCCCTTCCCTGCCTCAAGGAAGGACAGCCTGCTGGATGGGTGCAGAGCCACACACCTGTCTTTACCACCTCTCCTTCTGCCCACCTCACATCACTGCTTCTCTTCCCTGAGGATCAGTGTTGGGTCATCAGAATCCAGAGGGCACCAAAGAGAAGAGGGTGGAAGAAAGAGTGGGAAGGAGAGGATTGCTAATATTCATTGCTGTTCCTTTCCAGTCCCAGTGCTCAATTCCTTACCTACATTATTTTATTTAATCCTTTCAAGATTCAGCAAAGATGTAGCAACACATAATCTAGGTCAACCATAGATCTGAAGGGGGGGATAGGTGGAGGAGGGGGAGAGGGAGGGAGGATAGGGAGGGATCTAGAGAAACAATCAACAATGTAACATATTATCTACTCCCCTGAGAACCCAAATAATAATTATGCAATCATTTAATTCTGGAAAATTCACAATCTAAGCATTTATATTGCTTGTAGGAGTGAAACAGAAAAATCAAGCAACTGAGGTATGGGCAATGTGGGGGTAATCCATGTCATTTTGTTACTTTATATGTATTTATGATTGTACAATAACTCAACTCCTTAATAAAAAAATTTTTGAAAAGAATGCTCTGAGGTAGGAATTGTTTTTATTCCCATTTTATAGATGAAGAAATGGTCCTCAAATTCCACTTTCTCTACATGCAAAATACATCCTCTTACTCTGCTGAGTTTCTGGGATCCCAGAGAAGCACAGAAGAGACAGTCAGAGACACTCAAGTCGCACAGGATAGGAGAAGCTTGGATGTGGACCAGGCCTTCACTGGCTTTGAATTGGAGTGCTGCTACTCACAGTGTTAACATTTGCACGTTACACAAGCACTATGGGCCCTGGCTGTTTTCATTCCCTGCAAAGTATGTACAGTAATATGTGTTGAAGACTGAGGTCTGTGAAGGAGCTTCCACAGCAGATAATAAATACTAATTCCTTCGTTTTCCCTTCCTTTGTCCTTCAATTGGAAATGATGGAGGTGACTTGGAACTTGAGCCTGCTTTGGGGTGGGGGAGAGGGCACTGGTAGGGAATAACTCCAGGAGGCAAAACTCCCTCTGTGGGGGAGGATTGAGATGTGTGGCCTGCTCCCATCCTGAGTTCCTGGGTCACGACCTAGAAAGAACACCTTAGGGTTCTTTTCCATAGGGCCTAGAATGGGCAGTGCCTCTCAAGAGCACTTTGACCCAGCCCGGAGGGTACATGTTACCCAGTTTCTTGAATGAGGGATCTTATAAGGACCAAGTGGGGCCGGTGGGTGGCTAAGGCCTAGGGAGAAACCCTCCAAGGGCAGGGGATAGAGCTGTAGGGTTGAGAACTTTCAGGGCCCAGAAAGGAAGGGGAGGTGCTGGGGGAATCTGAAGCCCTAGAACACTCCTCCGTGGGCTCTTGAGTGAGTTCTTGCTTGGTTCATTCGTTCCTTGACTGCACTCTCTGTGTCAGGTGTAGGACTGGGAGGAAGGGCTAAAAGATACTAAGGGCATGGGCTACAGATTGACTCCCTCCTCTGGAAACCTCTTAGGAGCAGTGCAGGGCTCTCCTCAATCTCCTTGACTGTCAGTCAGGGAGAATGATCACCCCCAGTCACCCTGAGGTTCAGAGTTGATCCCTATAGGTGATCTCAACAGCACCTGCCACATCACCGCGTTCAGCACATCTGAGTGATTTTTATGCGCCAGATGGGCCAAAGGATCAGAATTTAACGCCTGACAGTGTCACTGCAAGGTGTCAGAGGCCTTGCCCCAGGGGCTGGTGGGATCCTGTCAAGACAAGGGAGGTACCTGTACCTGGGAGTGGATCCCAGGTCTGGTTTCTGGTCCTGTCTTGTGGGGCATCCTGTGGTTTCATATCTGAGTCTTTCTTCCCTGGTTCCTTCTTGGCCTTTGTTTTGAGGCCCTTCCTTTGGGGACAGAGTCCACAGTAAAATAGGAGTGACCCCTGAGTCAAACTTGTACAGTTCCAGGGACCTGGACACACCGTGGTGGTGACTTTCATGCCTGAGAAGTTGGGGGAAAATTTTGAAAGTTATGAATTTTGAGTCACAGAAAAAAAAATGTCCAAGAGACCACTTAAGCCCCATCTCTTCCATTTGAGAACCCTGTGAACTGGTAAGGGTCTGTGGCTGGACCACCCAGGTCACAGGCAAGGTGTAGACAAGACTAGAATGGACATCTCCTCCTGGGATTTTAGAATCAAAAACATCTCTGGATGGTCCATGCTCCAAAATTTACTGATTTTACAAATGGTAATGCTGAACCTGTGAGCAGGCTTCCTTGCTTCCTAATTTACATATGAAAAGCTGTTTCGTTCCATTTTTGTTACCATGACAAAATACCTGGGAAAAACTCTAAGAAGGAAAGATGTATTTTGGCTCTCTGTTTCAGAGGTTTCGGTCCAAGGACAGCCAGCTGCCTCGTCTTGGGCCTGGGAAGAGGCTATCACCACAGGGCAGCAGGGAATAGAGACAGGAAGGCCAGAGAGGAGATCTACACTCCCAGCAACCTCTTATCCCAGCTCACTTCCACCTCTGAAGTTTCCACCATCTCCCAATAATGCCATTGGCTGTGAGCCATCAATAGCTTCATCCATTAAGGAGCCCAGAGCCCTCATCGTCCAACCACTTCCCCAAAGCTCCACAGCGAAACATTGCTGCATCAGGGAGCAAGTGTTTAACACACGAGCTTGGGGACATTTCAGATCCCAACCATAGCGGAATATATCATCGAATGAATGAATGAAGTTCCTAGGAGTAGCCCTGGAGCATAAAGAAGTTTCCCCACGTAATGACTGATGCTCTTTAGCAGAGAGGGGAAATAAAAAATGTTCTTACTAGTAGCTATTACCCAAATGAACACAGGAGGTCCCCACTGCCACGTCTTGGCAAATGATCTGTCTTCCTTGAGAGCTGTCTGCACCTAACTCTCACCGGCTGTTAGTCCACTCTTCAAAGCCCAAGACAAAAATAGAAAAGTTCCTATACTACTCTTGAAGCTTCGTTTTACTAGAGTCAACTCAGAGCTAATATGCAGACTTCCATTTTGTCTTAAAATGCAACTGTGATGCAAGAAGAACACCTAGGTCAAATTCAGCAGCTACCAAATGGGAACAATAAAAAGTGTGAGAAATCTCCAATAACCAATAAACTCCCCAGAGAAGTGGTTTCCTGGGTTGCACAGGGAGGACTGGGAGGCGAATTCCCTGCTGCCAAGGGCTGTGAGGGTCCGCATCATCTGAACAGGGAGCCAAAAGCAAGAGGTAGGAGAGAGTGGAGAAGGTTCCCTCTATGAGTTCTTCAGGGGTGAGGCCTAGTGAGACTTGGGTGCCATTTTGCACAGAAAGCTTCTTTTTCTCTTAAAACCTTGCTTTTACCAACACCCACAAGGCCTGCCTTCTCTGGGACCAGATCTCCTGTCACCTGCATCCTGCTGTGCTCCTCCTGCCTTCATTCAGTTCTGAACTACTCACCTGTCCTCCCTCCCATCCCCTTTACCTGGCGGGAACCCTTCAGGCTTTAGGCTTAATGTCCCTTCCTCTTCCTGAATTCCCCACCCTAGCACACCCCTATCACCGTCCCTGATTCCATCCATCACAGAGCTTAGCACGATTTCCAGTTACTGCTTGGGTACTGCTTTGCTGTCTGTCCCCTCCCGTATGTAGGGCCAGAGCACCATCTGCCTCATGTACCAGTGCCAGTAGCCAGGAGGGACTTCCTATGGAAGAGCTGACTTGGACTTGATAAGGAATTAAAAATGGTGGATGGATGTGGTGCTTATGAGTAGGGAAAGCAGCTCTAGGAGTCTCTAATCATGTCCTGATAGTTAATTAATTAATATATTCAAGTTCTCTAGTCATTTATAAAAGTCAAGGGTCATCTCTGCCTTGATCTTGTGTTCTGTCCCTGGCCAGCCTTCAGGGCTCCACTTCTCCTGGAACTGAATGTGAAGCAAGTCGCTGTGTGGGACGGAACTTGAACTGGAGAATAACTTGCTTTGGAGCCTACTGAACGTGGTTGTCACAGGCAGAGAGGGAGGGTCAGCCCTGTGACCCCTTCAGTGGTCCTGGGGCAGACCCAGCCCAAGTGAGATCTTACATTCACCCATGCCAGTGTCACCAGCTTTGGTATCCTGAAAACCATGAACTTTCCCTAAGTGTGTCCTGGATACCAGGCACTCTGCTAAACACTTTTCAGGTGTCATTGTGGTTAATTCTCACAACAAAACCATGGGTCAGGTGCTAACAGCACCTGTAACGGAGACGTTTACAGATGAGGAAGCTGGACTCAGAGAGGTTAGACTACTAGATGCATAGCCAATAAGGAGAGAGGCAGACTTGCCGTGGCGTCTGAGCTGATCTGAATTGACCTTCCTCTGGGGAGGAAGAATGGGGCAGTGACACTGTAGCATGTCCCTTTGGTGATTCTGTGCACAGCAAACTTGAGGTCCACTGGCTCCAGTGAGAGGGATAGTAGACCTCCTGGCTCCCCCAAGTCTCAGCATGACTTTCCCTAGGGGTATCTGAGTTTTCTCTTCTAATCAAAGGGACCTTGGCCCATGTTCATGGTGGTGACTCCCAACTTCAAGATGGAGGAAGAGTGAACACTGTGTGCAAGATAGGTGCCCTCTGCAGAATCTTCCCCACAAACTCCGAAGATTTGTGCTGTAATTTGGGTGTTGAATGTCCCCCAAAGGTCCATGTGTTACAGGCTTGGGCCCCATGGTGGCACTACTGGGAAGTGGTAAAACCTCTAGGAGGTAGGCCTACAGTACAGTCCTAGGCTGCTAGAGGGTGCTCTCTTGAAGGGGATTGTGGGATCCCAGCCTCTTCCTCTTTCCCTTTTGTTTCCTGGATCCTGAGATGAGCAAGTTGCTGTGCCATGCTCTCCCACCATGATGAGCTGCCTCAACAGAGGCCCAAAGCAAGGTGGGGGAGGGGGAGTCACTTGATCATGGAGGAGTCACTTGATCATGGACTGGAACCTGCACAGCAATGAGCCAAAGCAAATGTTTTCTTTTTGTAAGTTAATTGCCTCAGGTATTTTGTTATAGTGATAGGAAACTAACTAACACAGGTTAATTAGAACAAATACAGCCAAATGAGCAGGGAATGAAGAGAACAAAAATAAAAAATGTTCACCATTTGGATAAAACAACCATTCTGGAGGCTGCAAGACAATAGCAGTGGAAAGATAATGGGCTTTGGAGCCAGGAGGTCTCTTCTGTGAATGCCAGCACCATCTGCCTTTTATTGGCAAGACAATCTTGACACTTTCCTCAACTACAGAACAGAAATAGTAATATCTGAAGAACATGTAGAATGATCTCAGTACTTTCTAAAATGAAGAAGGAAAGAGTGCAGGAAAGTAGGTGGTTTAAGGAAACAGATAAAGAGGAGGAGTCTGCAGAGAAGATCTCACTGCTCTGTGAATTCCTGGCCACTATTTACTTCACCCGTCTTAAAATGTTATCTCCACAGAACAGATCATTTTGTTTGTATTTTTGTTTTAAGAGAGAGGAACAGTGAGAGAGAGAGATTCAATTTTATTTAGTTTTTCATGTGGCTTTCGCTGCTCCAACACTTTGTTTGGTACATGGTTCTGGGGTTCAAACCCACATCCTTGTGCATGCCAGGCAAGCACTGTAACTGCTGAGCCAAAGCTCCAGCCCCAGAAAGTTTGTTTTAAAGGCAAAATAACTATCCAGTCCATCTTACCTGGTAACACTGCTTTTAGACTCCTGCTAGAAAAAGCCAACATGAAACTAGATACTTATGATGACGGAATCAGAAGACAAAGCACCTGATCCCTTTCCACAGGAGGAATGTATTTTCTCACACGAATTTCTTAATGTGGGACATAGACAGCCTGCTGACACTTTCTCAGATAATAATCTGTCCCTTGAAGATATGCATTCCAATCACATTATTCCTACGCACACTACTGTCCTGCATCCTGTAAAATGTTGTGGAATTCAAGTGTGGCTTGCAGTGCCGGTGACGTCCTGCTCAGTTATCGCAGTGCCTTTAAACATGTCAAAGCAGGCACTGCTGTACAAGCGTTCAGTTGGTTAGTATGCACGGTGGCTTTTCCATAAAGTTAGGACCAATGAAAACTCACTTCTGGTAGGACTAACAGCTATAATGATTGAATACTGATAATATAACTCTGTCAGCATTTTTAGGAGAAACGAATTTTTATCATCATTTTAGATGAAGAAATGGAAATTGTAAGGTGAAGCATTTTGCCCAAAGTCACCTAGTTGGTGGAAGAAGAGGCTGGGTGGGCATTTGGCACACCGGGCCGCACATCTCCCTCTCCTACAGTAAGACAGTCTGTGACAGGGTGACAGTCTACCACACAGGTCTACGAGGCCACAGAACCCCGTGCGGTTGTTTGTTCTCAGTGCTCTCCCTGTCCCAACTCACATGAGGGCTAGGTGACTCTGACCACTTTCTGCCCTCCTTCCCATGCCATGCTCTGAGTTTTGACTTACTGGCCTGGAGTTCATTGCCCAGCACATACATTTACCCATGGACACTGGGATACTCAGGAGGAGGCTGGCAGTGCTGGACAGCCATATGGCACCAAGGTGCAGACCAAACTGATGGCCTGTCCCCTATGAGGATCTTTCCTCCTACACAGCTGTAGCCCAGGCCCAACATCACCTTTGTGTCTTGGGAGATCTGTCACTGTCCCTTGCTGGAGTATATGCCACTGATCTGCCGAGCAGCCACGAGAACTTCCTGGAGAATGGCAAGTGTTTCAGATTTTAAAGTAGGATGGATGGATGGGGCAGTGGCCTGGGTGTGGGGGGTGATAGCAAAAGTTAGGCGAGAGGGGCTGGAGCGGTAGCTCAGTGGTAGAGTGCTGGCCTGGCATGTGCGAGGACCTGGGTTCAATCCCCAACACCATGTACACAACTAAATATCAGAAAAACAAAAAAACAGATGAAAAATTTTTAAAATTGCTTCTCTGTTTCTTGTCTCTGACGTGAGACTCAGCAGGCAGGAATGGTGCTGATCCTTAACAAACCAGGACCCGGGGTGGGGAAGATAAGTCCCCAACACCGACTGCAAGACCAGAATGAAGGCCAGCACTTGCAGGGATGTGTGCTGACTCCTCCGAGGCTCTCTCGCTGGTACTCCCAGCCCTGACACAGTGCCTTTTAAGCTGTGACTGTCATTTCCAGCCCATGTCTATGGTCACTGCATGCCATTCCTTTTTCTTTCTGGAGTAACCCTGATAACCATCAGCATGCTTTGTTGAAGTACCTTGTACCCAACAAGACCAATGATGAGAAACTCAGGAACTGCTCCTCCTGGGCCACTTATCTCTAGCCTAGTTAGCATTTAACCAGATTATCATCAGGCCTAGGCACTGGTCTGAAGGAAAGACCTTGTTCCCTTCGTGGGAGAACTCACTCGGCCATGCCTAGTTAGCCGTGTCTGTTTGCAGATTCTAAAGATTATTGGTAGGAATTCAACAGGCATCAGGAAGGGCTCTGCATAATTTCACATCAAAAATGCCCACTCTTCCTCTGACCATGCAACCTTTCTCCTTCCTAAAACAATCTAGCCTTTGCAGTAGAAAAACAATTGCATGGTATTAATTAGTATGTGCTGGTCAACAGAGTTAAGCTAACATTAAACCTCCATGGCAGAGATGAAGGCAGCTATAGGGACATCCACCTCATTCTTTAATAATTTTACATTTCACAGGTCTGCAGTCTGCATCCCCCAGGATGTCCAGCAGGGGTGTGGCACAGACCACTCTGTGTGTGGTATGTTTGGAACTGTCTTTTAAAGCAAATATGTCTCTCTAGAAATAATGGAAAAATTAATATCTAGATGAACCAATGAGACTTACAGTCCAGAACTTTCCTTGAAATAGGCTCAGTAGATGATCACACATGGAGGATGTGCCTGGTGACTGTCAACCGGTGACACGTGATATGCAACATGATGGATTTCCCCTCTTCCTTAAGGGTCTGTCTAGCTCCTGCCATTTTGGTCTGGTTCTGGGACTTGTACCCCTCTTTTCTATAAATCCCGACTGCATGAACAGCATATTGTAAAGACACTGCTGTAGAAATGGAAACAGTTCTTCTATACTGCCTTCCCTGGAGATTGAGTTCAGGAAGTGATACACATCAGAACTTCCTGGATGGAACCTTTACTGGATGACTGTATGTGTGTGTGTGCACTCATGTAGGCGTGTGTAGGAATTAAGTCTCACACACTCTTTGCAGAGTGCTGATTTCAAATCTCAAAAATAACTGTAGGGGGCTGGAGCGGTGGCTCAGCAGTTATAGCGCTTGCCTGGCATGCGTGGGGACAAGGGTTCAAACCCCAGCACCACGTATACAATGTAGGATCTGAGCGACTATAGCCAATGAAAAACTAAAGAAAATTGATTCTCTCTTTCTCTTTCTCTCACTGTCCTTCTCTCTTTAAAACAAACAACAAAAAGCTGTAGAGATCTTTGCCTCGTTCTTTACTAATGTCACATGTAAAGTCTAACCCAATGGGGCACCCAGTTGTTCGAATAGTTCCTTTGAGCATTGTTTCCCTGTGCCTTGCAGCCAAACATCTTCTCAAATCAATCTCTTTCAACTACAGCTTTGCTCCAGCTGCACACAACCCCCTGTCCAGTCCCTCCCTCCCTGAATCCGAATGTGGACTCAGTACCTGTAACTAGATGGTCTCCATTACTGGACTGGCAGAAGAGTCTTTAAAGATTGGTCCACACCAATGCTAGGAAACACCCACTAACCTAACTTAGTCCAAAGACTGAGCCTGAGTATAATGCTTGGAGGTTTGGAAGACCAGGGGGAGTTCAGAAAAGGCAAGAGGACAAGAAGGAGGAAGAGGAGAGGCGTGGGAGGTGTTTCCTGCTGGGCGCTGGGAGCAGTTTGGTCCAATGCTGCAGATGGCTGGAGAGGAAGGGAGGCTGGTACCGGGACGTAAGAGCTCACTGGTGATCCTGTACAGCAACTTGGTGGAGTGGTGGGGCAGAGCCTCATGGGGGTGGGTTCAAAAGGATATGGGATAAGCACGTGCAAAGAGAGAGTCAGAGGCAAGTCCAGACTACGGATGGGAGCAGAGAAGGAGAGCGGCTGTTAGGAGGGAATTTGAGGCCAGGGAGGTTTTGCTTGGTTTTTAAAATATGGAGGACACTAATGCATGTCTAAGCTTTGCATGGGAACGATCCCAGGAATAGAGAAGCAGTTGCCCAACAAGATCTTGGTCTCTGTGGAAGAGGGTGTGCATTTGCGTCCAGTGGAAGCAAGAACACAGACCATTGATCACAGACACAGAAGGGACAAGAAAAGGGAGAGGTGAGAGAATGCCTGTGTTTCAGGGAGAGGAAGTTCTCTTTGGATTGCTTCCATTTCTCAGTGGGAAGTGGAGAGGGAGGAAAAGGTGTTGAAGTAGGGGGAAAGAAGAGAAGGTGCAGAAGAGTCCTCTAGAGATGGGAAGGACGTCACCAGGGGAAGGCAGGGAAATTGCCCGTCAGAATTGGGTCATTTAGCTTCATGGGCAGAAACTTAAAGATAGTCCAGCCAGCACTGTGGTGAATATCCTGCCATTAAATTCAAACGGAACTTTTTATGTTCAAATTTATTCTTAATTCAAGTTTCATGGGTTGTTTGTTACTAGTGGGAATGCAGCCAAACAGGGACCTCTTATCTCAGAGTGACCTGGTCAGTCCTCTTTATATTTATGTGTTCAGATAGACAGATAGTGAGGCCAGTGATTTCCTTTAAAATCCAGTACTTTGAATTTTTTGAACCAACTCAGTGTAACCAGAAGCTTGTTTACAAATTTCATACACATGATTTTTGTTGCAGTATTTGTAAAACTGGAAATATCTTCTGCATTTAGTTATAATGACCTAGGCTCCAGGAATTGTATTATTCCTTCAGTTACCACATTTCCAAGACTGGAAACAATCTCTGTATTGAGTTATAAGGACAAAGACGCCAGGAATTATGTTACTTATTCAGTTATAAGGAAATAGAGCATATGAACAGTCCAAGATTGGACTATTTTATGTCCTTTAAATATCATTTTTTAAGCTAGAATTTGATATTGGGAAATTCTTACACTATAACATTAAGTGGAAAATCCACTGCCACTATCCCAGAGGGCACCACCATGTCATCTCTCATTGGAAATATCTTAAGGCGATATATAAATATATATTGTTTTTTAACAGAGACTGAGAGGAGAGAGAGAAAGATAGATAGTTGCGTATGTGGTGCTGGGGTTTGATCCTGAGTCCTCATGCATGCCAGGCAAGCTCTATAACCAAGGAGCCACCCCTTTAGCCCCTATCTTAACAAGTCTATATCTTCTCTCCTCTCTCCACTGATCTGTTCTGTTCACTACTGTAGCAAATAGGATTTTTATTAAATGTCTATAAAACATGATCTCATCACTTCTTGGCTATATAGGCCTTATGGTCTCCTCTTTCTTCATCTCCTAAACCAAATTCTTTTCTTTTTTTTTAAATTGTTTTTTGTAAGGATTGAAACTAGAGACCCTCAACATCTAAGGCATAATCCCAGCCCTTTTTATTTTTTTTATTTTGACACAGGGTCTTGCTAAGTTGCTTAGGGCCTCGCTAAATTGCTGAGGCTGGTTTTAAACTTGTGGTCCTCCTGCCTCAGCCTCCTGAGCCTCTGGGATTACAGGCATGTTCCATCATGCCCAGCAAGCAGTTCATCCTTCATGGTGCTAAAATAGCTGCAGCAGCTCCAGTTTCCACCTTTACATTCAAACCTAGTAGGAAGAATGGATGCACTTCTCCAAGAGATATCCAAAAATGCCCCCAAATTTAGTTTTACTGGTTTGAGTTACTTCACTCTGGGCACACATCTATTTTAGAACCAATCATTGTTGCTGTGGTAAAGAAAAATTCAGATTGGCCATGATTGGGTCATGTGCCACCCCTAATTTTGAGAGTTCAAGTGAGAGTTAGGTCCTCAACCTCAAACCAGGAGTTACAGGAAACGGGAAATGGACCTTGAAGAGGCAAATGACAAACATCTGCAAGGAACTGATTATATGTTTGCATAGCATCTGATCCTTTCCTTTCACAGTATGTGTGATAATTACTCATTTGTGTACATTATTATTTGTTTAAGATATACCCTCCCCATAACACAGTATACTCACTTTGAGAGGGACTACATCTCCTTTCTTTACTGTTCTATGGGCATGTGTTACACAAATCTTACCACAGAGTAGAGAGATGCTAAATATTTATTCAATGACTAGGTTACCAAAAACCAAAACACTAGTATGCAAAACAGTTGATATCGTAGCCGTCTCAGTCCATTTGTGTTGCTATAACAAACTACCAGAGACTGGGTACACTACAAAGAATGGAAATTTATTTCTCAGAGTTCTGGAGGCTGGAGGGCCAGCCCTGATCATGGCATTGGGAATTCTGGGGGCTGGAGAGAGTCTCTTCTCTGTTCCAAGGCAGAGCTTAGACTGCTGTCCTCTGGAGGCAACAGGTATTATGTCCTCAAATAACAGACAAGACTAACCTAGTTTCCACTCTTTTATAAGGCACTAATCCATTCACAGAGATCAGAAACCTCATGGCTTAATTACATTCCCAAACACCCCACCTCTGAAAACTCCCACAGAGGGGATTAAGTTTCAACATGAATTTGGGTGTGGACACATCAAATCATGGCAGTAGGATTCCAGTTTTTGTTTTAGAAATGTAATCTTTCTCTCCTCTATCTCTAGAGAACATGAATCCAAAAGGAAATATAAGAGTGATTTCTTTTCGATGGCAAAATGAAGAATGAGGTTTAAACTAATGCTTTTCTGTATTTTCCAGATCTGCAACGGACCTATATTATTTTCAAGTTGAAAAATTCCTCAAAATAGTCTCTAGAAATATTTTGGGTGGGGTTCTTCCATTTGGAATAAAAATGCCCTGTTTTTAAAAGTAAAGGGAGTCTCTAAAGAACAGAAGGCCTCTGTTCGGTAGAACTTGACTTAGGCAATGCCATTTTTAATCTTATCCTCTATCTTAGAACAAGAACCACATATCCTTAAATCCCTGACCCATTTCATTCCTAAATCCCGGACCCACCTATCCCTAAAACCCTGACAAAACTCCACCTTCAAGAGGAGGAAAGGACCCTTCCCTGACTCCCCAGCAACACCCTAATCCTCTTTTCCTCGCACCTTCTATATGTACCCCAGTCTATAAGTGGATGATGGTGCCAGACTCCTAGGCCCCCTCTGCAGATGTCTTCCGGTAAACCTGGGTCACTGTTGAGCCGCGGCCACTCCTTTCTATTTCCTTTATTTGTTTCTTTCCTTACAACCTCTAGCTAAAAGTTTCACCATGACCAGTGAACTCCTGGTCACTGCAGAAGGGATTTCTGGAGATGCTGATGACTAGAGACATCAACAGGAGTCCAGTCAAGAACAGCGGACCAGGTGTCAATCAAATGTGTGTAGCCAGGAAGCTGACTTTCAAACCAGCCCTTCCTTTTATTTTTTCTTTATTGTTTTAAACTCATAGCGGGACCTCCCTCCATTTCTAAAAAGTCAGTATTTTGGTTAGTAGACTACTAGCTTTCTCCTTTATTATCATGTCTCTAATTTGCTCTTCTCCCCTGCTGTGGTCTCAGTGGTGGCCTTTACTATGTTCTTTCCGTAGTTTCTGTTAACATGGGTTTATGGAATGATCTGAGAAGTGAAACTCCTAAATCGAGCTGACGCAGTGCCAGGGCACTGTGTATTGTGAGCAAATGCTCTCAGGAACCAGCTCAGAAGTGACCGGAGTGAGATGGCACAGTGCATGCTGGCTTCTTCTACTCCAGCAGGTTCTGAATCTGAAAGCTCCTCTGGGGTCTGGCAGGGAACTCCTCTCTGCAATGGAACATCGTGAACTACGGGGCCTTTGGGCCATCCCTGAGGTTGGCCTGTGAGTTAGTGGAACTGATAAGGAGCCAGGAGCTCAAATGGGAGTGAAGGTGGGATAGGGAAGGCAAACTAAAAAGTGCAAGTTATTCTGCTGACAAAGTGGGCATCCACATACTGCGTAACACACACTGTTCTGAGTAGGTCTGCTGGGTACTGGGCTCCTGGGAGAACCAACTTGGGTCATGGTGCCTGGGTTTCAGTCCTATCTCTGCCGCTTGTCATCTGTCTGAGCTGGCTTTGACCTCTCTGGCTCGGTGTTTCAGGTCTTTATCTGTATAATAGGTCCAATGCCTCTCTTATTAGGGCTTTTTTTGATGGCAGAAAAGATAACCTCAGTGAAGTGTCCAGTACTCTGCCGGCCTCCCTCTTAGCATGACTTTGGCTGTGCTATGTGGAGGAAAGAACTCTAGCCCAATGGAGTGGCCTCCGCCCATCTCAGCAAGGTCCAGGAGAAAGATGAAGACGAAAGATGTCAATAGCTCCTTCTCTAATCTCACCCTCTAGAACAAGATCCATGTGATAAGGAACTTCCTTCTGCTTTAACATGTTTTTTGTTTGTTTTTGTTTGTTTTTTCTTTTGTACCAGAACTAAAAACCAGGCGCACTTCACCACTGAGTCACATCTTCAGCCCTTCTTTTTTCTTTTGACATTAAGTTACTTAGGGCCTAAGTTGCTGAGGCTGCCTTTGAACTTGAAATCTTCCTGTCTCAGCCTCCCAAGTAATTGGCTGGGAATACAGGCGTGTGCCACAGCCCCTGGCTGCTTTAAATTTTAATTTAATAGTCATGGCAAAAACACTGAGATTTCTTCAGCTTTAAAAGTCATCTTTTCCCCATCTCTTTCCCACTAGCAGTAAATCTCTCCAAGCACAAGGCTCTGATGCTTTTCACAGGCTCTGCAGGTGAGTGGCAGAGCTGGGCCCTTTCCTGAAGGTAGCTGGGAAAGCGGAGAGGCACAGAGGTTAGACTAGCTGGTAAAGTCAAAAGGCCTGAGGCCTGGAGGATGCAGGAATTGGACAGCAGCTCTGAGAAACAGTTTCCTCCTTTTTTACCAGGCAAACCCACCCCACAGCCTGGGATTTAATTGTTGCCAAATCATCCCCTTCCAATGCCCTGCAGGTGCTGCAGCCAGGCTGGAAAGGGATTATCAGAGTGTATAGCAAGCGACAATCAAGGATCTGAAGGCAGTGGGCTCTTTTGGGGTCTGTTGCTCTCCTGCGTGCATTTAGTATAGTGACATTGTGATGACTCCGGATTCTCTGCTCCTGCAAATGGAGTCTGGACTGACTGCAGACTTCTGTGGCCAAAATAGCCCATTTTCAATGTTTGAAGCTGTTCCCAGTTAAAACCGGGAATTTGGGCTGCAGGCTTCTGCAGCCAAAGCAGTGTTAGCAGCTACCCAGCTAAGATCTGGGTTTTCCCCCTGCTACTGTTGAGCTGTGAGTTGCAGCTCTTGGTGTTGAAATACACCCTGGTAATTCAGTGCCAATCTTCTGCTGGGTTCTTGTCTCACGAATCTGAAGAATAAAATCCACGGTCGGGAAGAGTAAAAGGAGTAGGATTTATTTACAGAAGGAGAGTACAGTCTCCGTAATGCAAAGGGGTACCTGGATGCAGGACGCCGTCTTAGGTGTGCTAGGCTGGGGTTTATATTTGTTTGGGGTATAAACCTTGATTAAGATTCATGTAAAGCAGGCATTGAGAAAAGCACCAACATCATCGGCTAAAGTCTATGTAAAACAGGTATTGAAACTGAGCACCGACATTATTGATTAAAATCTATGCAAAACAGGGAGCAAATCCTTCCTAGTTCCCATCTGTGTTCACCCTGCAGATTTCCCTCCTCTGGAACAAAGGCATTGCTCCCACAGGTGAGCCTCAGTCTTTTGCTTTTGAAGGTGCTGAGCATGGCCCTTCATCTCTCTCTACCTGCTAGCTTCTAGGTTGCTTGAAAGAGGCCCTTTGTCCAGACTGCCAAGCCATTTTACTATCATTCCTAACCTTTATCAACATCTTCTATAGAGAAAACTCATTCCCCCCAGAAGGACAGCACTTTGTTTGCGCACTCTCTCTCTCTCTCTCTCTGTGTGGTTTTCTTTCCCCTTCTTCAGAGCACTGGCTTCTGTGTCCTGGTCTGGTCACCTCCCCAAGTGAGCAGCCTTTGCCTTCCCCAACTGCCCAGCTAAATTATTGTAACTTCCCTCCTTCTTCGCACTCATTTTACTGTCATAATTTATTCACGTATTTATCACGTGTTGCCCCACAAGAGACCAAGCTCCAGGAGGAGAAGGATCTGTGTGTGCCCAGCTGAATCCCTGGGGCTCCTCCTGTAGGACCTGAGGAGGAGTTACTGTGCAAGACTATTTATGACATCAGTGTCAACAGATGGATCTCTCCTTGCCCCCCTGTCACCTGAGCAGGGTCCACATCGGTGGAAAGTGCTCAATAGAAACTGAGAAGGACTTCCACTGGTTTGGAGATCCAGGGACTACATACTCATTGGTTCTTAACCTTTTCCTTGTCTCATGTTTCTTTAGGTATTTGATAAAAACCAATCCACTTTCTTTCCCAAAAGAACATAAATGTGCACTCAAATCTCTGCTTACAACTCGTGGGCGAGGGGATTCCCCACGTCCCAGATAAAACTGCTAAAATTAAGAAAAATAAAGGGGTGGAAAGAAATTAGAAAACCAACCTTCAACATAACAACAGAGAACTTTTTAAAGGGGGCCTGCTTGAAATGATCTATGTTCTTGGGTTGCAAAGTTTATGTTAAAAAATAATAATAAATGGATGAAGGTAAAATATCGCTTCTTTTCTGGATCTTCCAAGGACTACCTTCCTACGTGCTTAGGACAAGACAGTCTCTCATACTCTCCTCAGGTGTATGGGGAAATAGCTTTGCCAGATCTGATAAACACCTGCCCAAAGAACCGAGGGCACATTCTCCATGCAGAAGCAGGAAAGCAAGTGCCCCCGGCCTGGAGCTCCGCGTGCTGGGAGTTGCAGGTGGGAAATCTGCACGCCTGCGGCCCCGGCGCCCCGGGGCTGCGGACTCTCCGGGGTGCAAAGGCGCGCGCAGGTGCATTTGCACCTGCTGAAGCCAGCGCGGCGCGGGGCGGGGCAAGCGGCGACCTCGGGGCGGAGCAGGAGAAAGGGAAAGTGGAGAGGAGGAGGAGGAAGGGGAAGGGGAAGAGGGGAAAGAGGGATGGGGGAGGAGTGAGGCGGCGAGGAAGAATGGGAGGAGCGGGAGGGGAGGAGGGCGGCCGCAGGGAGGAGTCTGCAAACTTTCTGTTCAAGGGCATTGTGGGAAGCAGCCATGGTCTGAAGCGCGCGCCTCACCTGTCAGCCGCGCGGGCTCCTGCGCTCGGCTCCCGCCCTCCGCTGCTTCGCGCTCGGTGCTTTCGGGACAGCGGCGGTGGCGGCCGCGTCACCATGGTACGTGCGGGAGAGCAGCGCTGCAGCGCAGGCCCGGGGGCGGGAGCGCTCCCGCGAGGCACCTTCGGCGCCAGGGCCGGGCGCGAGTCCGGAAGGGGGTGGGGGCCGAGCTCTGCCGGGGTCCCCCGGCCGCGAGCGTCTCGCTTCTGTCGCGCTGGGCGAGGAGAGCGCGCCTGGAACCCCTGCCCGCGATCCCCGCTGCAGCCGCGCCCCGCCGCTTCATTCATTCGATCCACCTTTGCGGAGCGCTTAGTCCACGCCAGGCACGGTGCCGAGCGCTGGGGATGTCGCGGGGGACCGGGTGGATCCCCTGCTCTGGGGAGCTTACTTTCTAAGAGGACGATGTGAAGGGAAGGAGACGTGCGATAGACAGTAAAATAAAGATAACTTCCGAGAGTAAGGAGCGCCTGACGTCCCGAGCACTACCGGGTGGAGAGGCGACTTTTGGTTCTGTGAAGGCCTCTTAGAGGGGGTGACATTTGAACCGCTGAGGTCCTGGAGGGGCGCTGGAGGTGGAAGGATTCACTGGTGCCGAGAAGACGACCCTTGCCGGTTAAAGGAAAAGTGGGCGGGGCCTCATTAACCAAAGTAAGGAGTAGGGAAACTTTGGGAGCGTTTTAACAAGAAAAGTAACCCCCATCCGTTCTGCCCTTTTAAAAGATCCCTTTGGCCAGTGGTGGAGAATGAACTGGGGTGTGTGCGTGTGAGTCCCGCTTCCCCAAGTGAACTCACTTCCCTGATCTGTGGAAGAGAAGTGACCAGCAGGCACCCTGTGGGCCCAAGTGGCCCACCATAGGTAGGAGCAGGGGGTCACAGTGTTAAAGGAGGTGATTGACAGGGAGAGCAACGGAGTGCTGAGCATTCCCAGAAAGACCACAGGTGCTTGTTTCTAGGAGGGCTTGGCAGCACACACTAACGGCACCATTTTTTGCTTGCTGAGGGTCCCTTGTAAGTACAGCGTGATGCAAAAAGGAGACTGTAAATAATGGAACAGCTCCCGTGGCTTGCTCAAGTTTCCAAGGAACAAGGTGACAGTGAGACCGGTTCATTTGCCTAATGGAGGGTGGAATAAGGTACGGAGTTTTTGAGTAGTTAAAATCGTTTTCCTTTGGTAGGTTGGGTCTGGGTCTGGGAAGAAAGGACCAGGGTTCTGGACAACACCTGGTGGGAGTTTTACTTTTTTCTTTCTGGTGTCATATGATGCATTGATCAGAAATGTAGGAAGTTTCTCCAGCTTTTTCACTCAGACTTCCCAATGGAAACTATTCTTATTGAGCACTTATAATAAGCCAAGCAGATGTCCAACTCCTTCCATTCACGACCTCATTCCATCCTTGCAATGACCAAATGAGGCTCTTATACTCTGCAGTTTGACCGCTCTGAGCTGTTCTTGCAGTGTGACCTTACATAATTCTTTGATCTCTGTCTTAGTTTGCTCATTTGTGCAATGGGAATAATAATTGTTTCTAATTGATAAGGTAAAGGTACTCAGAGTGTAGCCGGGATCCCCTAGAAGTCCTCAAGCTTCTTGAGCCAAAGTCATTTTTGTGACAACACTAAGATGTTAATTTGACTTTTTATTCTCATTTTCACAAGACTGCAGTGAAGTTTTGAGCCTACATGATCTGAAATAGTATAAGAAATGAAATGCAGAGGCAGATAGATAGGAGAGTCCTACCAACTTTATTAGGCCAGGCATTAGGGAGCCTTGCAGAAATGAACCACAATGCCACTCTTTTCAGTAGTTTCTTTTAAAGTTTATTTTGCCTTGGAAAATATTGCTATTGGTTGTAATGTTATTAGTATTAATGTATAATAGGTTTATTATTATTTTTAAATGAATTAATATATATATTTTTTCTATTTTAGTTTCTAGTACAGCAAATACCAAAGGATATAACCTACATACACAGAAAGATCTTTGGGGTTCTCTCTCTCTTAGTTTTTTGGTGCCAGGTATTGAACCCAGGTGTACTTGACCACTGAGCCACATCCCCACCCCTTTCTATGTTTTATTTTGAGGCAAGGTCTTGCTAAGTTGCTTAGGGCCTTACCAAGTTGCCAAGGCTGGCTTTGAACTTGCCATAGTCCTGCCTCAGCCTCCTGAGCCACTGGGATTACAGGTGTGCACCACCATAGCCGGTGGGTTCTTGGTTTTTAAGGGTATCTAAGACATTTCATAATAGCTGTCATGGATCTGTGACAGGATCTGTGAGTGAGTGTGGTGAAAGTGCTTGGAGCCAGCAACTCTCATGTCATTACTATCATGGGTTGGAAAGAACAAGCTGCCCTCCCCTCCCTGTTGCTCAGCCGCTCCAGTGCTCATTCCTCTGTTGGGGGCCAGTCTGTGAGCCCTTCTGCCTCCCTGCTTGGCTCCTGGTTCCTGGCTTTGGCTAGGGACCTGGAAGATGCTTACAGCATCCCCTGGTTCTGTACTCAGAAGGCTGCTCTTGATTCCATGTGCCAGCAACCCTGATTTCATACATCCTGTATGTTGGGGCAGGGTCCTGTCTGCATCTGGATCAGACTGTGTGAATCAACTGTGGACTTTATTTCGCCTTTGTTTTAGAAATCTCTACCTTGGAAAACGACGCTAAGCCTTTTGTGCTTCAGGAATCCTATGGGCTCTGCGCCCAGTGTGCTTAAAATCTTACTGATACGAATTTATTGTTGAATGGTCGGCAATGTTGATGGATAAAAGAGGATTTTGTGGTCATTTTTCCTTTAAGAAGATAGCTGTGAAGAATGATAGGGTGATCATTGAGAGTCTTTGGGGGCACCTTTAATAAAAATGCAAGTGGACTTCGATTTGTGCATAGGCTGCTGAAAAGTTGAGGTGACTTACAGCCACATCATGAACAAAGTAGGAACTCAAAAGGTGACCTCTGGAAATATGCAAAATCATCTTTTTGTTTCAAATCCAGTTCTTATAATGTGTGTTATTTATATAAAGTGAGATAGACTCTACGTTAAAATATTCGAGGGCTTTGGTGTTGTGATTTTAAATCTGACTTGAGAGAGATGTAGTCTCACAACTGAACTGTGAACCCATCTCTCTATCAGAATTCACATTAGTTTGAAACAGCACCAGTGCATACTTCTCCTAAATCAGATTGAAAAATGTTCCCCCGGCTAGTTGTAATCTCGTTGTGTTACACACAAGTAGGAAAGGTCCAAGGGAGGTGCAGAGACTGATGGTGGAGACTGTCACACACTCTTCCCCCTATCAATCAAGTATTTTGTCTGATGCTTAAATGAAATGTAATAAGTATGTAGTTATTTGGGCAGTTTAAATCCCAATTTGAAGGTGAAGGAACTCAGAATCATGAGCTAGGCTGGGCTGCTGGCCAGTGGTTAGGGTGAGGGAGAGAAATGACCTTTGTAGAGTTCAGCTAGGCCGAGGGCTCCCCAACATCAGGCCCTTCCCTTAGGTCTCCCAGCCCCATGAGACTGGTATTGACTCCAGGTCAGGATTATTACTTCTGAGTTCCTGAGTCTCAGTACCCTTTCTTTTCTTTCTCTCTCTCTTTATTTCTTTTTCTTTTTTTTTCTTTTTCGGTGGGGAATACTGTCCACTGCTTACCACTCCTCTTTGGAGTCTTCCCAGCGACAGCTGGAAGGAAGCAGTCGGTGTACTGTTGGCTGTACTGTATCATCTCTGTTTTTTATTTTTTTGGGGGGAGGTCCCATGAAGTTTTTCATTATAGGTTAAGATATAATTGGTAAAAAAACACTCCCCCCATCCCCACCCAAACCTCTAAGAGTCCCCCAAGATGAGCCCTGTTTGATATCGCCATAAATCATTTCAATTTTATTTTTCTGTTACTAGAACCAGAACTCCTTCCAGAGACCAGAGACTTCACTGTCCTCCTCAAAGTCAGTCCTTGTCCTTTCTGGAATATTGTTGTTCTTCACTGACACCTTTTTCTGGGTGAATTCTTAGTTTTTCCTAAAGTATGCTAGCCACTGACCAAGGAAATCATCCTTTCAACATTTTGAAGCCCCTTGATCCTGTGATATAAAAGATGTACATAGATATCAGAGGCAATGCCCCTCAACTTCTCTCTAGCTAGCACTCTGACTAGCTGAGAAATGCGTTTCTTGTATGGCTGCCTGCTTGGGGTCATGAGGAGTTTCAGTAGTCAGGGAGTACTGCTGATATTCAAGTTAGAAATAGAATGAATGCCCTTGATCAGTATGAGGAAGCTGGCTGTTGAAAAATCTCTGTCAAAGGCCCAAGCCTGTGAACTTTCTTTCTGATAGATGGAGCTGGGGTCTGACCTTGCTATCTCCAAACAGTTTCTGAAAACAGCCTGGAGATTGAAAATAAGATGTTCACTCATTAGTCTTCCACTCTGATAAGGCATGGGCCTAAATTACTTTAGGTCAAGATTAAGGGCTGGAGAGATGGCTCAGTAGTAGAGAGCTTGCCTGGCATGTGTGAGGACGTGGATTTGATCCCAGTGCCACATAGACAACTAAGTGGAGGAAAATCAAAAACCAGATGAAAATTTTTTTAAAAAATTCTCTCTCTCTCTCTCTCCCTCTGTCTCCTTCTTAAACAAACAAACAAACAAGAATGAGGACTTTAGGGATTCTGTAGTTTACTGATCTTCTTGGATCTCTCTGCTAGGATTTATGCCCTGCCTGGTAAGATGATTGTACATGTGGAAGTTCAGTAGATTTTTGAATGCTAAAGGAGTCTTCCTCCACTGGGGAAAGTAAAGGGGAGGACCTAAGACCATGATTTGAATATTGGGGTGCCCATATCCTTCATGTGCTCATCCATCCTTGGAGCACTGTTTAGATTTGAAAGAAATATTTTTATATGAAAACCCAAGAGTATTTGGGTCCAAGATGCAAAATTCACACACATACTTTAAAGCCCTAAGATGTAGCTGCTTAAGGCACCCTGTAGGTCTCATGAAGCTACCTGCCTTTCCTGCTGTTTTTGGATAGAATTTATTTAGTTATTTATTTTAAAGTTTTTCTTTTGGTTTTTGTTGACACTTCGTTGTGTACAGGGTGCTGGGGTTCGAACCCGCATTCTTGCGCATGTCAGGCAAGCGGAGTAACCGCTGAGCCACTGCTCCAGCCCCAGGGTAGAAGAATTCTAAGGCAGGGAAAGAAGCCTTCCCTGGAAAAGGCCAGGGAGGTAATGTTTTAGGCTTTGTGGACCTTACCGATTGTCACTGTTACCTCTGCTGTTGCAGAGTGCAGTATCCCTGGACAAGACGCAATGGGCAAGGCTGGGTTTTAACAAATCTTCATGAACAGCAACAACTGGAGGGCCAGATTTATCCTACAGGTTTTCCTTTGTCAACCCACGTTCTAGGCATCTTTTACTAATTCTTTCATTTGCATATTGCACAAAGAAATTGGGGCAGGACTGGCTACATAATTTGCAGTGCCCAGAGCAAAATGAAAATTTAAAGTCCCTTGTTCGAAAGTGATTGGGAATTTCAGGACAGTGGCAGTGGAGCATTAAACCAAGTGCCAGGTCCTCCTGAATGCCCCTGTGTCCACAGCACCCAGCCTTGGGTCTAGCCCTTAGAGGTGACACTGAAGAAGCCAGCAGCCCCCTGCCCTCCTGAGCTCACATTCTTGTCAGGAAGGCCTGTGAGCTCTGGGAATATTTTGGATCAGTCACACAGAAAAGGAAAATACTATTGAGCATTGTTGGGTCAGAGCATCATCTTGCTTTTGCTCCATGGAAGTGGTGGATGTTTCTGAGGCATTTGGGGTGGAGAATGGGGCTGGCTTTGGTGGCTACTCAAGGCCCTGTCCCCCTATGTGGCCTGAGGAAGTGAGGCCCTTTTTCCAGGGGCTCACCTGGCCCTTCCCAAGCCAGCTGTGACTGGAAATAATTCTGAAGCCATACCCTTGTCCTGGTTTCAGATTGGTGGCTCTGTGAAGGCATTGCAACGTCATTTCCTGTGAGGTGTGCCCTGGGTGAGGGTGTCAGGGCCTCTCCAGCCCCTCTTGTGGTATCATTTGTCAACATTATTTCCCTATTGGTGTAAAATAAAGAGACAGATGTCCCTGGATATAAACTGAGAGCGATCAGGATGATATTCAAGAAGGCGGTTGTTTCTGGGAAGGGCTCCAGGTATCTGATGTGTAAAAACATTGATTTTTAGTATTCTTTTTGGGTTGTCACTTTTTTCTATTCATATATAATATGTTTAAAATTACATGAACTATGACTTTGTTTATTGTTTGGTGCTGGGGTTGGAATTCAGGGCCTTTGTGCATGCTAGGCAAGCATCCTACTGTTTGAAATACCGGCAGTGCGACAAAACAAATGGTGGGAGGTGGGTGGGCAAGGCAGATTTTACTCCCATGGAAGGGTGGGCTTCCAAGGGGTGGGTTCTGAATTACACATATGCCCAATGGAAATGTGCACAGGTATTGATCCGCAGTTTGATGTAATCCTGCTCTACACTCCAGTCGGAGGAGCTCAGAGGTACAATCTACATGACTGGCTAAGATTGGAAGGGTCGGGTACAGGAAGTAGGCAGGACTTACCGGCTTAAGGAGATCGGTCTTGGGACATTTTAAACATGGCTTCCTCCTAGCACCATGGTTCCCGACTTAAGAAGGCTTCCTTTCATATGTGAATCTTAAGGCTGCGTTCTGAAAATGGACCGTCAGACTTCCTATTTCTCACACAACCACTGAGCCACACCCCAACTTGAAAAATAACTTTTGAAGTAGTGTCATTTATATTATTTCTCCAGCAAAGCAGCTTCATTTTCCCCTGTGGTTTTAACTTCTTAGGCCTGGATGTGTCTGGAATTGAGAGAGAGGCAGAAGTGGCCCTTTTAAAACATTCACACACACACATGCACATGCACATACATGTACACTGTTATTTTGTGGATGTGAGGTGTCTCCCCAAAGCTCCTGTGTTATTACAGGAATATTCAGAGGTGAAGAGATTGGATGGTGAGAGCTGTAATCTAATTGGTCCATCCTAGTTTGAATGGACTGACTTGGTAGTAACTAGGCATTTGGGGTGTAGGCAGGTAACTGGAGGAGGTGGGTCACTGGGGGAGACCCCTGGAAGGGTTCACTTCCCTGCAGCCCCTCCCCTCTCCCTGCTTCCTGGTTGTCATGAGGAGAGCAGCTTCTCTTTGCTATGTTCTTCCTCCTGATATTGTCTCACCTTGAGCCCAGAGTGATAGAGCCAGCCATCTATGGACTGAGACTTCTGATACCATGTACCAAAGAAAACTTGTCCTCCTCTAAGTTGTTCTTGTCAGGTAATTTGGCCACAGCAATGCCAAAGCTGACTAAAACAGAAACTCATATGAAGAAGTGTGGTCATTGTTGTAACTAACCTAACCACTTTGTTCAGAAGCCTTTGGAAATGGTTTGCAGGAGGACTTTCGAGAAGGATGGAGAGGTAAGCTGGAAAGCTTTTAAATGGTGCATGGTGGGAGCCCAGAAGACCAGAATGCAGCAGTAAAGATCGTGCTTGTGAGGTTTCAGAGGGAAATGAGGACTATACTAGGAGTTGGACTACATGCCACTCATGGTATATTCTGGCAGAAACCTTGTCCACATTTTGCCTATGTCCTGAGACTTTGTGTGTGTGAGGCTGAATTTCAAAGCCCTAACCTAATATATCTGGCAGAGTAAATTTCAAGGCAGCACAGCCTTCAGTCAGTGGAATGTATATTGCTGGAAGCTTTTCACCATTCTTACTGTGAGAAGTGGGAACAGAGGACAGCTAAAGGATTATAAAAATTTACAGTTTGACTAGAAAAGTGATTATAGAACTGGGGCCAAGAAAGGTGTACTCCTTAAACAGATTACAGCCATTAAAGAGGTCCTGAGCACTTTCACACAGTGACAATAAGAAAGATGCCTCAAGGGCATCTCAGGAATTTGCAAGATCATACCCACTGCAATCTCCAGGGTCTAAAAGGGCAAATTCCTTAGAGAAGAGATCATGGGGGCACCCTGTTTGCACAGGGGGGCCTACGAAGTTGCTTCACCATGCTCAGCCCCCCAGGCACTCAGAGGTCATTGCAGCCAGGATTCCAGGGGCCCAGCTACTGCATGAACTGGCAGCAGTCCTTGGGTTCATCCATGTGGTGCTGGTTCTACAGGAATGCAGGGTGATAAGAGTTAGGGGGTCATGGAGGTTCCCATCAAGATTTCAATGGAAGGCCTGGGAGAGTTGGGTCAGAGACCCTGCAGGCTTCCCCTGAAAGAATGAGGCAGGAAGGTGTGAAATTGAAGCTAAAGCAGAAATGGAGACCCCAGGAATTAAGAGGTACCAGGAATGTGGATGGTCTGCAGAGAGAAGCCATTGCTGCGGAAGAGTTAGGCTAAAGGAGCGGTCATGTGGCCTGCAACCAGCAAGGCCAAGGGGCTGGGCTGCCCAAGTCCTTTGCAAAGCTCATTGTGTAGCCACGTGTCATGAATGCTCTATGAGGAGTTAGCGGGGAGCTATGGGAGCTGTTTGCCCTACTGGATTTCAGGCTTGGTTTGGTCTCATCCCTTCTTTCTGTGCCCCTGTTCCTCCCTTTTGGAATAGGAATGTTTACTCTGTGCCACTGTGCATTGAACATATGTAACTTGCTTTTGATTTTTATAGGGTTCACACCCAAGGTTGCCTTGTGTCTTAGAGAAGACTTTGGACTTGGATTTTTGGGCAGTGCTGAAACTGTTAAGACTATGGGACTCTTGGAGATGAGCTAAATACATTTTGCATTGTGAGATGAGCATGAGCTTTTTGGGAGGTCAGGAACAAGATGTTATGGTTTGGATATAAGGTTTCCCCCCAAAGCTCCTGTGTTAATGCAGGAAAGTTCGAAGGTGAAATGACTGGATTGTGAGAGCTATAACCTGCTTTGAATGGGCCGACTGGGTGGTACCTGTAGGCAGGTGGAGTGTAGCTGGAGGTGGTGGTTCACGGGCAAGCCCTGGCAGGGCACATCTTCCCTATTACCTTCCCCCTCCTCTGTCTGCTCCCCAGCTGCCATGAGGTGAGCCGCTTCCCTCTACCACACCCTCCCACCATGATGTTCTGTCTCATCTGGGCCCAGAGAAATGGAGTCAGACATCTATGAGCCCAAATAAACTTTTTCTCCTCTATGTTATTCTTACTGGGTATTTTGGTCATAGAAACACAAAAGCTGATAAAACACACATATATGAATACATACACACACACCCCTAACACACACGCACACACACTAGCTGGCTAGCTACCTGCCTACTGTGGGCTCTTGGCCAGACTTCCTGGACTCCTGAACGTACTTTGCCATCAATATGAGAATGAAGAATAAAGAGGGAGAAAAAAGAAAAATGAATGTGACCCATCTTCTTACTTCAGTGACTCTGAAAGGACACTTTTGATAACGAGGCAAAATGATATTTCTTTTTGCTTCACAGAACTAGGGCATTAAAACGTAGAGATAGATACTTGTCAGCTCTGTGGGGTTGGCTCCTTTGTGTTCAGTAGACAACGGACATGCCTGCGAAATCAAGAAGTCATGGTCCTGAAAAAGTTAGGAAGGACCTGTCAGACCAGGTAGCAGTTGCAGATTATCATGAAATTAGTCTTCTTCAAATTTCAGTGTTTACCCCCAGTTCTTCCCAGAAAATCAATTTTTATTTTGCAGCCAGAACATAGGAGACTTGAGTGAAATTAATATTTCTTTTAGGAAAGTGTCAGAATTCCATGTGGTGGCAGAACATGCTGTCAGAAGAGGGGAACCCCACCCTGGAGTCAAGCCCCAGGATTGTGGCTAGCTGTCCCACCCCTCTGCAGATTACCTGAGCATTGCATGAGTTCACCCAGTTCAGTTACCAAGGGGCTTTGCATTCATTAATGTTAATTACAGTTAATAGGCACAAACTTTTCACAATGGCCATAGGCCTACCTTACCTCCAGAGAAATTCATTTGAACAAATAAGCAAAATATAAACTGGAAAGATTGGAGTGGTGGAGAAAGACCAGGGTTACAAAACATTGCATTTTTTAAAACAGTATGATTCAAAACTCAGTGTATAGATCTGCTTCTCTTTGTGTGTATGCATGCATGTGTGTAACACAAATATTTACTAAGAAGTCACATCCTCTACACCATGTTTGAGTCCTGTCTTTCAAAGTCCTTTTAGTCTCATGATTTCAATGCCTTAAGAATGCAGATAATCTCATCTACATCAACAATCTTTGCAAAACCTAAGGGGGGTTGGGGAGGCTTGGAGACATCACAGGGCTGGCCTGCCTTTCAGTGATTCCTGAGCTCTGTTGGTGGTAAACTTAGAAAGGCCTTGGTGGATACACCATTGCCACCCCATAACAAATCACACTTACAACCGAAGGCCTCTTTATCAAGATATAAAATCCCCAGGGACAGATTTTTAAAGAGTGCTGAGTAGGCTGCAATAGGGTGAAAATGAATGTTCCTAATAGACCCTGAAGGGTCGTTACTGTGCAGTGTTGAGTTTAGCACAGTGAGATAGCATCTGGAAGAGAGTTCAAAAACTTCACATTAAGAAGCATCAAATAAACATTGCTGTGAAATAGGAACAGGGTCCCAAGATCTTACTATTTTATTCCGTTTCAAAGTCATACTGAAAATTTCCTGGAACTTCTGCTTCCTATTTTCAGTATCTTTTTCCTCTTTAGATGATTTGAAACCAAACGAAAGACTCGTCTGCCTCTCAGAGGACCCTGGAGAAAATCCAACCAGAGCATATTTACTATAGAAAAAAGAATTAAACAACTAATAGCTGTTGCTATATAGTCAAAGCTATAGTCAAAGCCGATTGTTCCATCTAGAGGAAATGGTAAATGGAGAAATACTGCGTTTATCACATTTCTGCATATTTTCCACTTGTCCATCTTTGTGTTCTTAACCTAGGTGGTTATTAGTGTAAGATCTGTCTCTCGATTACAAGAAGCTCCTTGGAACATTGAGGAGAAATTTCTCACATGCATTGCAAAGCTAGATTAGTGTGTTTAAAGTCACGTAATTGCAGGAATTCAGTGGATGCGGAGACCAGATGGACTTAAGGGAGAGGTAGGTCCTGGGCTGAGCCCAGAAGGGCAAGGTGACCCTGCCTTCAGCTCCTCATATGTGCATGAATGTCGCATGTGTGTGTGAGTGGGGAAAGTTTAAAGAAATGCGTTCATTGTTGAGAAAATGTAAGTCCTGGGGTTGGAGCAGTGGCTCGCGGGTAGAGCGGGTGGAGCGCTTGCCTGGCATGTTTGAGAACCCAGGTTCAAACTCCAGCACCACAGACACAACTAAGTGCCAAAAAAACAAACACCAATGAAAAAACATAGAAACTGCAGGTCCTGCAGGTGAGCGGGTGAAGGTGGCCTTGCCCATCTCACCATTTTCCTCCTCCTCTAGCCCCACTCTCCAGCCCACCGTGAAATTCTTTATCTGGTATTAAGGAGTGCCATTTCACAAATGGGTTTTCTGGATAACTAATAAAAAAAAACTTTATACATTTTTAGAGTTTAAAAAACTATATTAAGCATTTGGGGAAACAGGTTAAAAGTAGTCTGAAGCTAGTCCAAGATCAGGTGGGGATTTACTTCACTCCACTACCTGGTCCCAGCAGACTGGGTGTGATGCTGCCCACACCCAGGTGCGTTTGGGTCTCAAGAGTGTCCGTGTGCTCCGTCCTCCTGTGCAGGAGTTCTGTGGTTATTTCCCTGCAGTGCCTGATGTGCCGGCCCCCAGCTCTCTTCCTCTACCACTCTAATATGTGTCATTGAGACAGGGAGCTTATTATTTAAAAATTTATCTATTATTTAAATTGACCAATAGACATGGTTTATATTTATGATGTACCGCATGGTGTTTTAATATATGTGTGCATTGCAGAATGACTGAATTAAATTCATTAAAATATGCATTACCTCCATTACCTTGAATGTTTATCATTTTGTGTGTGGATGGTGAGAACACTTAACATCTGCTCTTCCAGCAATTTTCAATCATGCATTATTATTAACTGCAGGCACTGCTGTACAATAGATTTCTTAAACTTATTCCTTCTAACTGAAGTTTGTTTTGGTACAAGGGATTGAACCCAGGGGCACTTAACCACTGAGCCACATCCCCTTCCCTTTTTAAATTTTTCTTTTGAGACAGGGTCTCGCTAAGTTGCTTAGGGCCTTGCTAACTTGCTGAGGCTGGCTTTGAACTTGTGATCCTCCTGCCTCTGCCACCCGAACCCCTGGGATTATAGGCATGCACCACCAAGCCTGAAAAACTAACTGAAATTTTATATCAGTTGACCAACATTTCTCCAATTTTTCCCTCCTCCACCCAGCCCTTGATAAACACCATTCTACCTTTCCAGTTCTATGACTACATCTTTTTTAGACTTCTCAGATAAGTGAGATCACCTGGTATTTGTCTTTCTGTGCTAGGTTCATTTCACTTCACATAATGTCCTCCAGGTTCACCCATGTTGTGGCAATGATAGAATTACCTCCTCCTCCTGTGGGTTTGAATTCAGGGGCTCTACCACTGAGCTGCATCCCCACCCCTTTAAAATTTTTATTTTGAGACAAAGTCTCTCTAAGTTGCTGCTGAGACTGACTGGCCTTGAGCTTTTGAACTTGCCATCCTCCTGCCTCAGCCTCTCTAATAGCTGAGATTATAGGCCTCTGCTTCTGCGCCCAGCTCTCCTTTCTAAAGACAGAACAGGGGGCTGGAGTGGTGGCTCGGTGGTTAGGGCGCTTGCCCAGCATGCACAAGTACATAGGTTCAAACCCCAGCAACCCAAGTACACAACTAAGTGTTGGAGCAATGAAAGCCTTGTGAAAAACTCAATAAAAATTGATTCTCTCTGTCTCTCACTGTCCTTCTCTCTTTAAAAAAAAAAAAAAAAGATCAGTTTTCCACTGTGCATCTATACCACACTTTCTTTAGACATCTGTGGGTGGACACTCCACAGTGATTTCTTATTTTGGATGTCATGCAAAATGCTGTAGTGGTCATGGGAGCGCACGGATCTTCTCCACACTGATTTCCTTTCCTTTGGATATATATATACCCATGATGGCATTGCTGGGTCATGCAGTAGTTAGTTGTATTTTGAGTATTTGGGGAAGCTCCCTAGTTTTCCATAATGACTCTAAAAATTTCCGTTCCTACCAACAGTGTATCAGGGATCCCTTTTCTCCGATCTTTGTGAATAACATTTCTTAGTTTCCGTGTTTTTGGTGTTAGTCTTTGTAATCAACGTGAAGGGATTTCTCATTGTGATTTTAACTCGTGTTTCCATGGTGACAAGTGATGCTGAGCATTTTTCCCATATCTTTGTTATGCATTTGTATGTCTTCTGAGAAATGTCTATTCAAGTACTTGGCCCATTTTTCAATCTGGTTGCCATTGAGCTGTCTGGGTTCCTTATGTGTATTAGATGGTAACCCCTTCTCATGTGTATGGCTTACAGATTTTTCTCCCATTTCACAGGTTGATTGTTTCTCTTGCTGTGCAGAAGCTTTTTAGTTGGATGGAGCTTATTTTGCCAGCAACCTAAGATGAACATCAACAGAAAGACAGAAGAGCATTGTTGGGCAGGACTGCTGGGCTGGAAGACAGAGACCCTGGTTCTGTGCTTAGCTTGGTCATGGTTTTGCCAGGTCACTCAGCCAACCCAGGAACCTCTCCTGCGCTGTCAAGGGAGGAGAACTTGGGCCTGAGATTAAAATCTCAAAAGTCCTTTCTGGCTCTCACAATCTGTTATCAGCTACAAGACAGGAATAATACGCCTCTGTAAGCCTATCGTACGTGATTTTCCGAATATGTCAGAATCAGAAGCAAGACTTACCCACGTGAAACTGATCACCCCTGTGTCCTTGTGTTGCTGTTGCTCAGGGGATGCTCCAAGTGCAGCTCCTTGGAAGCACGAAGGTCCCCGCCAATCCAGAGTGTTAGTAGCTGTGCCCAGAGGCTGCGCCTAGCTCACAAACATACTTGTGTGTGTCTAAGTGCCACAGTAAGCTCAATTTTGGCTTTAAGCATTTGAAGTGTCAAAGTAAATTTTGCTTTAAGTACACATTTATTAAATACTTACTAGAACTGGAGATTATTAAGAGATTCAAAGTTAACAAAACTGAGCTTGCTTCTGCTCCCATGGGAAGGGAGGGCAGCTGAGAATAGAGCAGCTCCTATGGCATCCTAAACTGCAGGTCTCTTTCGTGAACATTGAAAATGAAGGTGAGGGGGAGCTGGAGCGGTGGCTCAGTGGTTATGGCGTTTGCCTGGCATGTGCAGGACGTGGGTTTGAACCCCAGCACCACATACACAATGAAGTGTTGGAGCAATGACAGCCACATAAAAACTAAGTAAAATTGATTCTCTCTCTCTCACTGTCCCTCCCTCTCTTAAACAAAAAAGAAAGAAAGAAAGAAAGAAAGAAAGAAAGAAAGAAAGAAAGAAAGAGAAAGAAAGAGAGAAGAAAATGAAGGTATGGGCAAGGGTCGATTCTGAGAGTCCTGAAAGGATGTTACGGACTTGGGTTAGTGAGGAACAAGTCATGGGTTCTAGCAAGATGTGTCTGAGCCCCCGCAAGCATGTTGTCCTGGCCCACATGGGAATGAGTTTGGAAAACATGCTCCCCCTCAAAAAATTAAAAAATAAAAACCCTAGAAATCTAGTCCCTGAATAAAGCAAAATCCTTTTGCAGATGTGGGTGTTGAATGACAGAAGAAATATTTTCCTTCATTTGTCTGGAGGGAGGTCCAGAAAGCTCTGACATTTTTTTCCTTCCCATTTCAGAACCCCTATTTCATAGAAATGCAGGATGAGCAATGAGCTAGGCACTGCTTGGGACAAATACCTGAACTGCATCTCTACTGTTCTGTGGTTTTTCCAGATGATGAGGACCATATGTGCAGGTAGAGATGTTACTGACGCGAAGTTCCAAGTGGAGTTCAAGATTCTGAGCTCCTTCTGTGTTATATTAGATACGCTAAGCAGTCACACCCATATCTCAGAAGAACTTGAACCCGTCTTTGCCTCTGGCCATTTTGAAAGAAAATCCAGGCAGTAAATACGCAGTGCACAAGTGTCCATCAGTCTAGGCCTGTTTATTTAAGAATAAAATGTCTTAAAACCTAATGGATTGAAAGTGAAAACTTTAACTTAGTTGCTTTGTACAAAGCATTTGAAAAAAGACCTTTATCCTCTGTCAATTGCAAGAGAAATAACCTTCAGTCAAGAAAAAAAATTTTTTTTTTGGTACAGGGTATTGAATTCAGGGGCTTATAGCTTACCTGTGAGCTATGTCCCTAGTCTTTTTTATTTTTTTTATTTTGAGACAGAGTCTTTCTGAGTTGCTAAGGGTCTCATTAAGTTTCTTCCCCCCCGCCCCTTTTCTCTATTTCTCTCTCTCTCTCTTTTTTTCTCATTAAGTTTCTGAGGCTGGTCTTGAACTTGCAATCCTCCTGCCTCAGCTACCAAAATCACTGGGATTACAGGTGTGCGCTATCATACCCGGCTTCAGAAAAAAAAAACTTTGTAAGCCTTGAATAATGGGCTTGTCTAACTTCTTAGTAAATTGATATCAAAAGTAGCTTTAAAATCGTGATAGTAATTTTTGGAGAAACTAGCTCCGCAAAGATTATACCAAAAAGATTCGCATTAGCATAATTTTTTATGCACGTTCAGCAATTTCAGGGTCAAATCCTTGATATTTTAAAGACTACACTAAATCTTTCTAGCAAGAGTTACATTAAGCTGAATAAATAAGAAAAGGAACTTTTAAAAGTGTTTGCAACGTGAATACTTCGTGTGCGTGTGCGCATGTTTTCCTGGGGAGTGAACCCAGAGCCTTGCACAGGCTAGGCAAGCACACTGCCACTGACCTACATCCCCAGTCCATTTTACTTTGAGACAAGATCTTACTGAGTTCCCCAGGCCAGCTTTGGACTTGTGACCCTCCTGCCTCAGTCTCCCAAATAGCTGATATAGCAGGTTTACACCCCTGTGCTCAGCTGCAGCATTAGTGCTTTATATTTCCAGTTTAGAATTATATTCTGCACTAGAGTCTTGGCTATGGAAGCTAAAAATTTAGGACTTTGAAAGCAACAAAAAAAGGCATAAAATTATCTTTTATTAACTGTAAAATAAGATAATAGATAATTACAGAGTAGGACTTCCTTTTCTTTACAGAGCATCTCAAAGTGGTATTTTTGTAACAGCCTTGAAAGATTTATGATTAAATGTCAGTTTTACTGCCAACTGCTATAATTATTTATGGGTGCCAATGACACTGTGGTTTATTCTGTAGCTACACATTGCTAAAATTAGGTTAGATTTCTGAATTTTAAAATAACTGAAGTGTTTGGGAAGGGAAAGAAGTGAGAAGATAGAGTTACTTCTCTGCATGGGGTGATGTAAAGGATGTTTATTTCTAGCAAAAGGGACCTGAAAACATCTGTAGCGTTCTTCCTTAAAAAACTTCATGCAGGGACTGGAGCGGTGGCTCAGGGATGCGACGCTTACCCAGCATGCATGAGTATGCGAGTTCAAACCCCAGCACCACGCACACAACTAAGTGTCAGAGAAATGAAAGCCATGTGAAAAACTCAATAAAAATTGATTCTCTCTCTCTCTCTCTTTACTCTCACTGTCCTCTCTTTAAAACAACAAAGCAAAAAAAAACTTCGTGCAGTTTGACTATTTGGCATATATGATAAAAACAAAGAAGTATTCACAATCGAAGGGTAGAGTCTATCTGCACACGGCTGATGGCTGTAACCTCTAATGGGCCAACACAGGGTGTGATCTCAGTGCTGGCTTTGCTTCCTGTGTGTAGGTTGCTAGAAGACATGAGGAAGAGAGAGCTGCCTTTCCCTCCCCTTCACATCACAGGGGTAGAAAGGAATCATGGGATGGGGTTTGAGCACCAGACCTGGTTCATTATCAAATAATTAGCCCTAGAGTCACCTCAGGTGACTTAAAGTTTATCAAGCTGTTTTGCTATGACCAAATCTTAAATATCTTACCGAAATAATGTCATCGTTGGGGGCTGGAGTAGTTTCTCAGTGGTTACAGTGCTTGCCTGGCATGTGCAAGTACATGGGTTCAAACCCTAGCACCATGTACACAACAAAGTGCTGGAGCAATGAAAGCCACATGAAAAGCTAAATAAAGTTGATTCTCTCCCTGTCCCTCTCTCTTTAAAATAAATAAACAAATAAGTCATCTTCAAAGTAGCCAGCAGTTCTTAAAGTTTTCTTTCTTTTCTTTTTTCTTTTTTTTTTTCGCACCAAGGATTGAACCCAGGGAGGGACAATTAACTGCTGAGCCACATCTCTAGCCTTCTTTATTTTTTATTTTGAGACAGGGTCTTCCTAAGTTGCTTGGGGCCTTGTAAATTGCTGAGGCTGGCTTTGAACTCATAATCCTCCTGCCTCAGCCCCCCAAGTCATTAGGATTGCAGGTGTGCACCACTGAGCATGGCAAGTTCTTAAAGATTTCTAAGATAAAAACTGCTTTGAAAATCTGCTGAAATTTCTGAGCCTAATCTTTCAGGAAGTCTATAGATTGTCTTTGGACCATCAACAGTTTTGATAAAGCTGTGAAGTACAACCTGTATTCAATACCTAGCCCTGCCACCTATGTTTGGATTATTTGAAGAAAGTCTTCTAAGGGTCAACAACTGCATTTTTGTTTCATTCAATATGATGCATTGCCTAGGTATGTGGATTAAATAACCTGTATCAAAGTGCCCAGCACCAGAGCTGCATGCAATGGGCCATTTTGGTTGGTGAATATAGTTGTCACATTGTTCCAATTGTTTGATTCTTCCTGGGGGAGAATGTTCCTGAGAAGTTAGATGACAATCAGAAGATTTCTTGGGACAGCTTAAAATCAGAATAGCAAGAGTTAGGGGACCAACTAATTGGCCTAACTCATGGTCTAGCTCATTGCCTCTGTCTCCACTCTGGGGAGCGAGTCAACAGCAGACAGGGCACCTTCCATCCTGTGTTCGCAAGCGTGCTCACTAATTCTTCCTGTTGCTGCCTTTCCCCAGCACTCTGTGCAGACCCCTGCTGGCAACACATCTTTACATAGTCTTCTGTAACCAGTTTCTGGTTTTCACTCCACAGTGATGCTGATTGCAGCATTTCTTCTACAGAGGGCTGAGCTCACTCCCAGAGGAGCGTTTTGTTTAATTGCCAAGCTATGACACCGATCCGATCCGTAGTCATTTGTGAATAGGCTGCGGAGCATTGACTCTGGCGTTAGGTACCTACGTGAAGGACTCAGAGACGAGTTGGTAACTAGCGGTTCTGTTCCCACTGCACATGGCTGAAAACTGCATCCGATTGGTGGGAGGGATGGGTGGACGGATGGTAGGGAGACCTCAGGCTTCAGAGATGGGCAGTCTCTGGTGGAATTCCTGTGTTACCTGCTTGCCTGTGAGCTCAGTCATTGGCACAGGTGCTGTGGGACACCCATCCATGGCCTCCGGTGAGCACTCACCGTCTTCCCCTTGCTATTGCTGAAGGTGACTGGTATGGCTCACATGTCCTGCGTCTCTTAGCAATGCTCCATATTCATGGCCTAGAACCTGGTTTTGATCAAAAAAGACCTCTGATCTCTTGATTGGTTTTTGACAAGTGATCAGTTGAAGTAGTTTTTTCTTTTCAAATGCATAGAGATGGAATGATTATCCACAATCAGAGGCTTATCATCAAATATATCACATTGCATTTCTCATTTTAACTAATTAACCCAAGTGGTGATATTTATTCTGATATTATTGTTTTGTGGAATGCAGAATATTTGCCTAAGAATGGTTCTTGTGCTTGAATTATTTGCTGTGGAATTAAAAGAAATGTTTAAAATTCTTAGGCAATAAGGACCCATCATCTTGAGTTTTCATACAGTGTTTACCTAGTAGTTTGTAAATTTTTTTGAAGTTAGTACCACAGTCCTCAGGAATGTGAAGATGGTTCATAAACTTAGGAGGGAAGGTGATTTCTACCTTGGGAGTTGGGTCAGACCTTGAGGAATCTTTACTTGGGTCTGCCTGGAGTTAATTAACTCAGTTTGTCAGCTTTCCTTGGAACACATCCACTATCAACCATGGTCGGCTTCTGCTGGAATTAGTTCTTCTAGACTCTTCCTCCCAAAGAAAATATGTCACGGACAGGAGCCCAGGACTAAGACTTTACAAGAAGGAGAACTGATGGCTGTCCTTAGTATCATAGCAAAAAAAACCTCAAAGTATTTCCAATTTGGTTTATAAAACATTGATATTTATTTTCAGAGTCTGTGGTATTATTTTACTAACTCTATCAACCTTCTTGGTGAAATGAATTAAAGTCAAAGTCAAATACTAAATCATATTCATTTAAAGTAAAGATTGGGCCTTTGTTTTTATTAGTAACCTGCCATCTCCTGTTACCATCTCAGAACTCATGTGATATTTTGTAGTTAAATGTACTAGCCTCCTTTTGATTGAAGTACAACTAAAAGTTTCTGTATTTGAAACAGGAGAACGTTTTGCAAACAGTGGATGTTTACATGGCCAGAGAGAGTTTTGTCTGTAAAGTTTGTTAGGGTCCCTGGAAAACTAGTCTCAGGTACATGCCCAGGATCAGTCTGGCCAGGAGGCCAGGGATGGTTTAAATACTACTTTTCAAGCACATGTGGTTTCAGAATTAAGTGGCGTGGAGGTGCAGAGACAATGGGCATCTGTGAAGTAGATGGGGTAGAATAGAAACTGAAGGGCAGAGATCAGCCACTTCCCATTGTTAACTGAAAACAAAGCTCCAAGTGAGTCGCCCAGGGATGCCCAGTGTGACCACAGCTTCTCCCTGGTGGTTCTTCTCTAACTTGCCAGCGACGTCTTCATCTCAGAGTCACAGAAGGTCAGGGCCTCTCGGGCTTGGAAAGCCCAAGCCAACTTCATTTCTTGGTGCCTGTGGTATGTGAAAAAATTAAAAAAAGTGTCCAAATAAATATTGTGGCACATTTTAAAGTCTTGCTTAGCAAGTTAAGGCACATGTAATGCCTAAAAACCCAGGTAGTTCATTTTTCTTTTTGCACAAAAAAATTTTTTTTAAGAGGGAGAGAGAGTATGTGAGAGAGAGAGAGAGAGAGAGAGAGAATCAATTTTATTTACGTTTCTTTGACACTTAGTTGTGTATGTGGTGCTGAGGTTTGAACCCAGGTCCTTATGCATGCCAGGCAAGCCCTCCAATCACTGAGCCACCACTCCAGCCCCTTGCAGAATGTTTTAAGGATCTACCAAAATGCTGTGGGTCCACTGTGCATGCCAGAAGCTTGGACTAGTAATGGGACACATGCTTATAGCCATATGGAGAAGGTCTGTCTTTGGGAGTCACTGGAGCTTCTCTGTGATAGCCTAAATAATGCTTCAGTTCTAAATATGAGACCCTTTGCAGCTATGAGGTCCATTTTTTTTGGAAAGTGGCTTACAGATACAGGGCTGTGTCAAAGTGGATTTACTCCAGCTGTATCTTCAAAACAGGCTACAGTTGGTAAAATTTTGAGTTGGGGATCCCTTCCCAGCCTGTGTGGCTTATAAGCCCAGTTTTACCATTGATATCAGTGTGACCTTGGTTGAGTTACTTAACTTCTCAGAAGCTCAGAGCCTCCAAGATCTGGTTTTAATTTTTTTGTGATGCTGGGGATTGAATCCAGGACTTTGTCATGTTGGCCACTGCCACCGAGCTACACACCCAGCCCAAATAGCTTGTCTTAAAAGATAGAAAACAATTGTGATAATTATAATAATTTTTATGTTACTGTGGAGATAGGGATTAAAATCCTTAGCGTACAACCTGACTTGTAATAAATGATTTTCCAAATAACGTGTACCAGCAGTACATTATTCTTGTTTGTTGTGCTGTTCATTCCTCCCCTGATATTTTGATCTATTTCCTCTCTTGTTCTCTGGCTCACACACGCAATTCAGACCCATGAGCACACTGTGTGCTTCCATCCTAGGCATAAATTCTCACAGAATTGGAAGCCATAGGGAAAGTTGCTCACTGAGGTTTTGGAATGTGCAAGCTGAGGTCGAGGTGACCAGGCTCCATGGAAACCCAAGCTCCCCAAACTCTCTCCAACCGGAGCTGCTCAGATTTGACTTCTTTTTCTCTGTGATTAACTTTTATTTAGATATAAAGTTCTCATGATTTAAAAAAAAAAAAAGTCTCCAAACTTGTAAACCTCGTCTCTAAGGGGACTGACAGGCAGCCGCTGCTCCCTCCTCATTAGAGGCTCACTGGCATGTGGGTGTGGCAGGGAAGACCTTGGCCAATATATGTGATATTGGTGTAATTCTGTGGCTTTTGGTTTCTGAGAAATGTGTAAAAAATGATTTATGACCGAGTCCTCTCCGTATGTCATTCTTTTAAAGAATACAGGATTACCACTGCTTGTGGGTAGGCATCCAGTGTCAGGTAGTTAGAATTGAAAAGAACCTTGGACATGGTGTCAGGGTCAGCCCCCCAAGACGCCAGTCACCTTGCCCAATCACACAGGTGCCCACACTTCCTGTGCCGCGGTGCCAACTTGCTTTCTAAGGCGGTTATTTTACTGGCTCAAGAGTAAAGGGGCAGGGGCTGGAGCGGTGGCTCTGTGCTTTATAG
>PVKS010003196.1:0-36740 GCA_004027875.1 Aplodontia rufa | reverse complement strand
GATGGGCCCCAAACACCAATGAAAACAGCAAAGGGCTGGAGCAGATGTGTTTCCAAAGACGCACAGTGGACCACAAAGCTCATAGCAAGATGCTCAGAATCACTGGTCAAAGGGCAGCGCACATCAGAGCCACAGTGAGCGCCTCACACTCATTAGGATGCAGCTGCCACGAAGGCAGAAAATTGCAGGTTTGATGAGGACGTGAAACCTGCGCCCTGCTGGTGGGATGCTAAGTGGAAAACCCTGGAAAACAGCCCTGCGGGGCCTCAACAGCATCACCCCGGGGTGCAGCAAGCCCACTCCTGGTGTGTGCCCTGAAGAGTTGGAAGCAGAGGCTCTGAGGCAGTGGTACACTGTGTTCATAGCAGCGTCATTCACTGCAGACAGTGTCCAGTCCATCAAAGGATGAATGGATAAGCCTAACGTGGTGCATGTGTCATGGAATATTAGTAAGCCTTAGAAAGGAAGACAGTGCTGACACCCACCACGTGTGGATGAACCACGACATTGTGCTAAGTGAATGGTGGCAGTTGTACACTGTGGTTGCACTTAATGCCACTGAACTGTTCACTTAAAAATGGATAAAATGGGCCAGGCGTGGTGGTTCATGCTTATAATCCCAGCAGCTCAGGAGGCTGAGATGGGAGGATCACAAGTTCAAAGCCAGTCTTAGCAACGTAGCAGGGCCCTAAGCAACTTGGCAAGACCCTGTCTCAAAAAAAAAAAAAAAAATATATATATATATATATATGAACACACACACACACACACACACACACACACCACACGTAGTAATAGTAAAAGGGGCTGAGGATGTGGCTCAGTGGTAAAGCAACCCTGGGTTCAATACCAGGTTCAAAAAAAAAAAGGGGGTGGGAAACAGAAAATTTTGTATTATGTGTTTTATCACAGTAAAAATGTAAACATCTAAACAGTTTTAAAAATGGAGTAAAAATTAAAGTACAATGAAAAGCTAATGCCCTTCGGAAGAATATTCCGGTGAATGAGTATTAGGAAGGAGTCTTTAACATGTACGTGACCTATTTTAATGTAACAGGCTTATTAAGAGTTTTCTGTGCATTGCAAGATATTTGTTGATTATTTTCCACACAGCTGTTTTCTTTTTTTGAGTGGGATAGTCCATCTTTTCATTTAAGCACACATTACTTTGCGTGTTATTTCAAGAAAGGGACTAAAAAGACTTTGGGGGCCTGGGTGCAACCTTAGCAGCAGTGAGTCTGGAAAACCACACGAGAGCCGGGGCTGGGGCTGGGGTCAGGTATCAGTCATTGACCCCCTGCCATGTATTAAGCTCTTGGTCTGGATTCTCACTGGTCCATCTCCTTTGGTCAAAACCAACTGTGTTTGATGTCAGGATCCCCAGGTTCTTGTCCTGCTCAATGATTTACTGAGAGATGGGACTTCGGGCAGAGGCTTCTCTCTAGAACTGAAAAACAAAAGTCAGGGCCTCTCGAGGTCATGCGGTAGAGTGAGGAATGATGACAATACAGATGATAACTTTAAGTACTGTGAACAAGAATACAGTGGGGCTGGAGGACAAGAGTGGTCCACAGTGATGGTGGCTTTTATATAGGGTGCAAGGTAGGCCTCACGTGAAGAAGGGTCTGGACAGATTCGATGTGGCGGAGGAGTGACCCATGAAATATTCCGGGGGAAGTACTCTTGAGCACAGGACATAGCCATGCAAAGGCCCTGAGGCAGGGTATGCCTGTGTGGCTGCAGTCGGGCCAGTCAGGGCAAGAATGGATGTTGAGGGGCTGGAGCGGTGGCGCAGTGGTTATGGCCCTTACCTGGCATGCACGAGGATGTAGGTTCAAATCCCAGCACCATGTACACAACGGAGTGTCGGGGCAACGAAAGCTACAAGAAAAACTAAATAAAATTCTCTCTTTTTCTCTATAAAAAAGAAAGAAAAAGAAAAAAGAAAAAAATGGATATTGATGTTGGAGGCCATGAGGGGCGTGCTGAGTAGGTTCTTGGAGGCCGTGGTAAGGATTTGGCTCTCCTCAGAGAGAGTGTTTTGAACTGGAAACAGTGGTTGAAAATAGTTATCATTTTCCTAATGTGGTTCACTTAGAACTTCACTAATCTGTCACAATTTGTTGGGAAAAAATGTTGAATTTTTTTTTTGTAAAATTTTTTTTTTTTTTTTTGGAAATTGAGCTGCCTAAATTATTTTCTAGTCCACGGTCTAAGTGTGAAAAAGTTTTGCCACAGAGTGTCAAAAATCTGGAGTCTGTTTAGGTCTGCCTAAAGGAAAAGATGGGATGCATTTAGGAAGGATACATCCTACAGCTTTCTAATGTGAACTTCTTTGAAAAGAGCTCTTCTGTTGGGGCTGGAGTGGTGGCTTGGCTCCAGGTTACTGCGCTTGCCTGGCATCATGGTTCAAACCCCAGCACCATGTATGTACATGGTGCAGTGTCCAACCAACTCAATAAAAATTGATTCTCTCTCTCACTGTCCCTCTCGTTCTTTACAATTGAAAAAAAAAAAAAAGCTCTTCTCTAGTGTTTCGGGAGGCCTATAGAAGATCAAAAGGGTCCCTCTTCCCCTTCTGCAGATGAAATTCTCATTACTTAGCCCAAGATTTAAAACTTGTCCAGAGGAAGGGGGCTTCACAGGGATAAGAGGGGCAGCACTGCTCAGTCTCGCTGCCTTAGGCCCCAGGGTCACCTTGACTGGCAGCTGCCAGCAACCCCAATGGCATGGTGGGGCTGTCTGAACTCTAGCAGCTTCTCTTGACCATGCCATTTTCCTGGCCTCTGGGGTCCTATTATGTTATCTCTCTGTTCATTCTGATTAAGAGGATGCTCCCAAGCCCTAGGCTCGTTCTTGACCCAAACCCAGTGTCAGCAAAGCCACTAGGCAGGATAGGTAGGGCCAGTGATCTGAATGACATCTCTGCCTCCAGACATCTGGTGTTCAGGGAAGCCAGTTCCTCCATTCCTGTTTTGGGGTAGATACTGTATCTTCATTTATTCAGCAATCTTAGCTTAGATATCATGCATTCAGCAATCTTAGCTTACATATTTAAAAACTATTCAGCAATACTCAATTACTTTAGAAAATTTGGATAAAACAGACATGTAAAAAGGAAAATAAAACCACCCAAAAGTACGTCTTCAGAGAGTCATTGCAAGGTTGTATACTATTGATGTTTTCTGGAAATGGTATAAAAGTAAACAGGAATGCAAGCTCAAGTTCTTGGAGCCCCAAAAAGAAAGTTTACAATCTTAATCACATCTCCCTTCATAGATGTGTGTGTGTAGACATATGAACATATACATACTATACATACTGAAATCAAAGGCAACTTCTTGCAATAAGAAAAGGGAGAATCTATTATTTTATATATAGCTAAAATGATATAAAACAAAAATTTTAAATATCATTTATATATAAAATGATATGAAAACTATCTTTTGTTTATATCAAAAACTGAACTGTGGCCATCAGTTTCCCACGGCATGAGTTTGCATTTACTGGCGGGCATCAGGAGGTGTTCTTTGGGCTGAGCAGTTCATTAATGGAGGCATGAGGTCACTTACTCAGTTGGAACTGGTCTAGTTTCTTTTTAACTTGGCAGACATGCCTGCTGGGGAGTTATGTAGTTTCTCTAGTGTTTATTGCAAGTCTGGTTTTATTTTCCTTTTTCTAGAGGTCAAAGGTTTAACATTCTTTTTGGTTCTCTCTGTGGAGTTTGGTAAAGTCTTTACTTAATAGAGGGCGAATTCTGTTGTACCATTTTGATCCTGCCCTTGTCCAATCAGCATTAGAAGTGGAAGTTTCTGGTAAACTCAGACTGGTGAAGTCACAAAAAATATTCAGATTTAATTTCAGAATTTCAGAATCATTATTTGCCAAAGTTCTAAAAAAAAAAAAAAACATAGCTAAACTATAACCCAAGGGTTAAACAATTTAACAGAAAAAAAAATCCAACTCACTGAAATTTCAAAGCAAAACAGTTGAGAGTCAGCCTTTGAGAAATGCCAGTTATTTCAAAATGCACTTTTTAAAAAGTACAAGAAGTTAGATATGATTTTGAACCACACTGAGGCATTATATTAGCATATCTTGGTTAAAGTATTTACAATGGTGTTGGATACTTATCTAAAGGATCCAATGTAAGATTTACCTAACATAATAAACTTTGAGAGTAAACAATTTTGTCTTGACATCAAAAGTGTAGCATTTTATGTTTTAAACATAAAGGCAGAAAACAAACTTCAGAAGTATTTCAGGGAATTGTACATAAACTTATGCTTAAGATGCAAGAGTTACTATTCATTCTTCCTGAGGCCGCTGTCAAGTTTCCGAGGCCACTGCCAGGGCTGGCCTTTCCATGCCACTCCATTCAGCGGCAAGTTCATTTATGCTATTGTTTCTTCATGAGTATTGTCTCACAGGTTCTTTTGATTTAACTTGTTTTACACATATGAGTTTTAAGCCTAGATCCTTTCATTGTTAGTTTAAGGTGGTTTTCAACTAACTACAACCAAAGCTACTTAGTCCTTACAATTCCCCTGAAAAAATTAAGTCTTTTCCTAAATATAGATGTTTCAGATGGACATGCAAACATGATTTTCAGATTTTCCCTTTAATATCATTTCTTTAGAAACTCCCCTTCCTTCATTTGATTTGGAAAGTTCTAGTCTTTTCTATCCTCCCATAGTCTGGAATCAGTGACTTAGAAAACGAGAGGAGTGGAAACTCTGACATTGGCAGAGCAAGGCCTGCTCCCTTGAGGATGCATCTTGAGGTTAATTAGAGGGTAAGTCTCCATATTCACAGCCCTGATCTGCAGCCACTAATTTGCAGGGGTTGGGACCTGTGCTCAGCCACTGAGTGACACTATTCTTCTCTCCTGCCGGAGGCAGGGTGGGGCCTAATTTCAGCAGCATGAATTTAGCTGTGGGTCGGAAGGCTGACATGTCTAGTTTTACTTCACTCTCACCATAACTCCTTTTTTTTTTTAACTTTTCTTTTTCTTAAAAGCACCATTGTTCAGCCTGTGGGAGACAGATGTAGGGTATTTGGGTTGCAATTCCCCATTCTCCTTAAGTTTGAATGAAGACATCCTTTCACCCCACGTTTGTGCTCTCCACCCCACTTTCAGAGGTTGGGGAAACTGTTCTCATTAGTAAGTGTGTTTTAGAGTTGATGCTTCTATCTGCATGGTTCCTCTGCCTGGTTTTTTCATTGCCTCAAATTTCCCACATTGGCTTCTGAACTCAAGCACACAATTTTTACCCATTTAGGAGTTTCTTCAACCATTCCACATTTGCCACCATGCTAGATACTCGGGATCTACAGAGTGCTACGATGATGATTATTATTATTATTACCAAGAGGTTTTGAAATGCTCCCCTTCAATGAATTCGGAATTTAAAAGGAAAAGACAAACAGTGCAGGATGCTCTGCTTCTCAACCACTTGGTGAGATCTGCCTCCGTGAGGTGAGGGAGAGGAGGAGGCGAGTGACACTGGCGCCATGAGAAGCGGCCTGTGGTGGGGAACCAGGCCTCCATCCCACACCCAGTTACTCTTTGTGATCTTGGTGAGTCACTTCCCGTCTCTGTTCCTCAGTTTCCTCATTTATAAAATGTGGAATTGGAGCAAATGATTTCGGAGGGTTCTCCCAGCTGCAAGATACTCTACACCTTTGATGGAGGGCATTCTGTTTTCCAAAGGATTTTGAAACATTGCCTAATTGAATCATCAAGCCTGTTACCATCACCAAGCCTGCACCTCCTCTTTGGCTTATCTCTTATTCCTTCTGAATTTCCTGGCTTAGAAAACTTGCCACCACATTTGGATTTATTTTTGACTCCTCTCCACCATGACCAACCGTATTGGCACTGCTATTTAAATAGCTTAGAATCTTTACACTTCTCTCACGCCATACTGTTACATCTTCTCTGTCTTACTCCAATCGTGTGCTTCTTTATTTTCATTGGACCAAAGTCCAAACTCCTTGCTGTATCTTACAGGACCCCCTTAAGGCTGCCTCTGCCAACTCTCCTACCTGACCTGTCTGCTGTCCTCAGTTCTCAGAACATGCCACATCCTCTCCCTTCCTCCTGTCTTCCGTATCTGGTTTCCTCTGTCTGATCCTTCTTACATGGGCCTACACTGTTCTTCCCACCTGGCTAAAGCTCTTCCTCTTTCTGGTCTTTTCTTGAAAGCCGCTTCAAGAGCTCCCATATCCCTAGACAAGATCATTTCATTTTCCAATAGCTCAATGTGCTTCTGCTTTACCACGTCTTGCTTGGTATAATTTGTACTGTTTATCTATCTCCATTAGAACGTGTGCAACGTGAGAATAGGGTCCTGTCTTCTTACAGAGCACCGTGGGCATTCTGTAGACATGCTGAATGAGCGTGTGGAAGATGGAAATCAAGGAAGGCAGGCAAAACCAAATGCGTCGTTACTAAGACAAGAACAGAGGCACAACTGTACCTCATCTTTCCCATCTTCCCACTCCATTTCAGCTAGAGAAAGGGATTTTCCTACCAACTTGGGGCCTGTTTAGTTATTTTATAATCTCAAAGGAAGTAGTGGCTCCTTGGTAGGGTAATATTTTCCAAGTTCAAGTTCCTTGTTCTCATTTGTATGAAAAGAGATAAGGGCCGATGTTTGATCTAGTTAAACTACTTAGATGACTTTAGATATCGTTCCCTGCCAGCAAAAAGTAGCCCATTCAACCAACTTTGCTCAGAGCTTTCTCTACCCGTCTGATTGTAACTTCTGTGATATATGTAACGGTCATGAACTTGGAGTGATTCAGTGCAAAGTCATTATTGTTTTGAGTTGAATTCTTAGTTCTTCTATCTTAACCTCTGTAAGCTTAGGACTTTTTGGTTTCTCATAGTTGTTTTTGTGGTTGACGAAGAAACCTTCTGTACTGGACTAGGCAAGTGAGCTTTAAGAGCTATCATTATAAAGATGGTTCAATATATTGACTTTAAAAGTAGGTGAGGCCAGTCTAATTGGAGCCAGTTTATTTTATTTTATTTTATTTCATTTTATTTATTTTTTATTTCTCTCCGGGAAGGTCACACACATAGCAATTGAGAGAGTGAGCTTTGGAGTTAAAGCCAAGCTCTGGAACCTTCTAGCTGCTAGAACTGAAGTAAGGTGCTCAACTTTTTTGAGCTCTAGTTTCCTTATCAATCAAAGGTAATAATAATAGTATTGACCTCTTTCAGTTTTGGGGAAGATGAAATGAGGTGCTACATGTGAAATGCTTAGCACTGTGTCTGGTATCTGCATGCCAACACGTGCCAACCATCAACTGTTATGCATATTAGCAAAGGCATGGGCTGCTTATGATTGTTTTCATAAAATGAAGAGCAGTAATAGTTTTAGCTTTTTTGGACAAGCAGAAGTATTCTAAGCTGCGAAATGGACAGAGCCTTGGGCTGGGAATGCAGAGATCTACTGCCTTCTCACCAAGTGTGTGCTCATTTGTTCTCTGGGCCTTTCCGTTTTCTTCTTTCCAATCTGTACACCTTTATTTCCTTTTGTTGTCTTATTTGCATCATCTAGAACTTCCAGTATAAAGTTGAAAACTAGTGGTGAGAGAGGTCATTCTTGTTCTGATCTCAAGGGAAAGTTGCTAGTTCCTCACCACCAACTATAATATTAGTTAAATTTCCATACAGATTCTTTATCAAGTTGAGGATGTTTCTTCTTATTCCCAGTGTGCTAAGAGTGTTACTGTGCATGAGTGTTGAATTTTGCCAAATGCTTTTTCTGCATCTATTGATATGATCATATAGTTTTTCTTCTTCAGCCCTTTGATGTGATATGGCACATTAATTGATTCTAAAATGGTGAACCAGCCTTGCATACCTTGGATAAATCCCACTGGTCATTCTCTTATATATTATTGGGTTTGATTTGCTAATATTTTATTGAGTATTTTTGAATCTATGTTCATGAGATTTCTTTAGTTTCAAGCTGAGGTTTGTATCACACCGGCTCTGTTGTCCTGATCAACATCCTTTTCATTTTGTGAGTCTCGAAATGAGTGATTATTTCATTTTTAAATACCTCACTGTAGAGGACACTGAGTAAATACTTGCTAAGTTGAGTGGAATCTACTGATTTTATCTCCGGAATGTAGACAATTTGATTTTGTGAAGTTGAATTATAGTGATACAGAAAACAAAGATGATGGTTTTTAAAACTGAAAAAAAGTCATAAAATTGTCCTCTCCCTTCATTTTGACTACCCATCTATTCATCCCTTTTCTTCTTTTGTAGTAAATGTTTATTTTAGTCAGTTTTTCACTCTTGTGACTAAAAAACCTGAGAAGAATCATTTCAGTGGAGGCAAAGTTTATTTGGGGGCTCACAGTTTCAGAGGTCTCAGTCCATAGACAGCAGGTTCCATTCCAAAGTTTTAGAGGTCTCAGTCCATAGAAGGCAGGCTTGAGCTGAGGCTGAACATCATGGTGAAGGATATGGTGGAGGAAAGTGGCTCAAGATATCACATCAGGAAGTAGAGAGGCTCTGCCCAACAAGGACAAAATGTATACCCCAAAGTCACCCCTTAGGGAACCACTCAGTTCATCCCTATCAGGGGATTAATGCACCGATTGGGTTGAGGCTCTCATAACCCTATCATTTCACCTCTCAACCTTCTTACATTGTCTTCTTACACATGAGCTTTTGGGGGACACTTCACTTCCAAGTCATAACAGTGTTATTGTACAATATAAGTTGATGGATCACAGATAATTTTGTGAGGAGTTTTCTTTACAGAGGTGAGTTTAAAGTTTCACATCAGGTGGACACGAGCTAATTCTCTGCAGTCAACCTTCCAGTCTGCGGATTACTCATAGCTGACACACATTTAGCATATTTCAACATGCTGTTTTGTGTCATTACATCTGTTCCCCTCCTACTGTCCCTCTTCATTTTATTTTTCCTGAATTTTTCCTTCTCCCCCAGCTTCCTAATCTGCCTCCTTCACCATGTGTCTCACATGTTATGAGCAGATAGTTCTGCCACCAGATGGTGTGCCAGGATTGGGAAAAGAATTGAAATGCATCTGCCAATGTGGTTTCTCTCCTACATTTTGTTTCATGACAAAGCTTAGTGATAACAGCCCCAAAATGGGATTCTGAGGTCGTGCAGATTTCAATAATCTGCAAACGTTTCCATTTGTAACAGAAACCTAGGCTAGAAATCTTGGGGGTGGGGAGGACTTTGTAAATTTTGATGAATAAACGTTAGCAGAAGAACCAGATCCCACAATAGATTTCACAATAATAACAGGAAGAGATGTGGAAGTAAGGTACTGGGTCAGAGGACTACCTCCTCAGGTGCTGGCTTTCCAAAGCGCAGAAAAGAGAAACCTTTTGATGCCAGTAAAGCTGTGGAATGCTATAGTGCAGGAATCTTCGTCCACCAGTCTACTGCCAAAGGCAGCTCCCAACAAGCTCACTCACAGCGCGCTGCGTCTGTCTAGCTTGAACCAGGTATTCTTGTTTATTTTTATAATTAATTGACAGCATTGAAACAATCCCAATATTTCACAGGATCGTCCGGATTGCAGGCCTCCGAGAGCCCTGGCAACAGTGATATATTTTTCTTAGCAGCACCTATGGCTGAGCTGTGGCTGCTTCTTTTGTCGGAAGGTCCAACCCTCTGTTTTATTACATTGAACTTTTCCTCACATTTAATAGGTTACCTGCCTCTGCCTAACCCACGAAAGGTATTTGAGCGTGTGACCCTTTCTGCTCTTTCGTGCACGACACGAGGTCAGGAGAGGGGTGCTGACCGCTTATTAGAGCCTCACCTGTCTTCAGACTCTGCTTCTGTGTGCAGGAACCGGTGGGGCAGAGCAAGCCATTCACCGTAAAGGTGAGATGCAGTTCAGGTTAAAGAATCGCCAGGGAAGGCGAGCACCAAAGCTCAACTAAATAGCTGCTGTTAATCATAGAAAAGTAGAGTATACACAGAAGTTTAAAAATGGGGACCCCTAAAAGAGCCCCTTAGAGGAATTTTGGAGAGGATGGTTGAATACATGGTCTGAAGGCCATTGCTGAACAGGCATAAGCAAGGGTCCCTGAGTAATTCATCTGTAGAATTTGGGAACTGTTAGAGAAAACAATGAGGGGAAGATAATGGAGGGATTCTAAAGAGGGAAGGGACAGTGTGTGTGTTTGCCTCAGTGTTGACACATGGGAAGGGCCAGCTCCTGGACGATTTACGAGTGACTGGTGACTCACTACATGCTTCCTCTGTGCTGGACTCTGCGCTAAGAGGCTGATGTGTGTAATACCACTTCCTCCTCCCAGCATCACTGAGGTCCTTTCTATTGCCATCTGATTTAATAGTTGAGGAGACTGAACACCAGTAAAATCAGGTAAGTTTTCCATGTCCACCTGTCATGCATGGCAAGCAGGGTTCAAATGCAAATACTCAAGCCACTGATCACCAAAGCCTTCCCATCTGACATCTCAGCTGCCCTGCTGCTCATCTGGCCCTGGCCAAGGATGTGGCTTTGCCAATTAAATGCACAGCATGCCCTGAGCCGAATCCAGATTGACCTGTTGATAAACACACGGAGTCGTGTACCTTGGGCCAAACCAGGAGCAGCAGTTGAGTTGTGCCATGTTGGCTGGGTGACATGTAGCGAGTGTGAAAGAACTGAAATATTAATTTGTGGCATGTGACAAGTTTGTTTTAGAGGGTCACTGTGTTAGTCAGCTTTTCATCACTGTGACAAGGACATCTTAGGGGAGGAAAAGTTTATTTTAGGCTCGTGATTTCAGAGGTCTCAACTCAGTCCATGTTTGGTGCACTACACTGCTCTGGACCTGAGGTAGAGCATAACATCTTGACAGAAGGACATAGAAGGGGAAAGCTGTCAGCTCATGGAAGCCAGGAAGCAGAAAGAGAGAGGGGGCAGGCAGCCAGGGGCAAGGTATAGTCCCCAAGGACATGCCCCTCCCGCCATAACCTGCTTCTGCCAGCTGTGCTCTACCTGCCCACAGTTACCACCCACTATAATAGTTCTTTCGAGTTATTAATCCATCAAATGGATTAATCCACTAATCCATCATATGGATCATCCACCAATTAAGTCACTGATCTTATGATCTAATCACTCCACTTCTGAAAATAGCTGGTGTCTTGAGCTTTCAGCAGGGAACATCATATTCAAACCCTAACAGATAGTAATCCCAGGAGTAAGTTTATCATGCCCAGTAAAATCCTGGGCTTTTTAGGGAAGGCAATTTCAGGAAAATGATAGTGTTCTATAACCTTATCAAAAACCCATGGCAATTTTCTACCCTGAATATTTATACAGGACTAGTTGACATTTCACAAAATTCAGTAGCTCCACCAATACTTGAGTCTCTGTTATGAGCAAGGAATGAAGTTATTGGGGAAGAAATGCAAAATGATAAGGGAATTAAGAAACCCAGGATAGGAAAAGAAGCTTAAGAGGTGAGACTTCCTTTAATCCTAAGGCAAAGGATGAGGGGATACATGGTGACTTATTAAACCATGAAGGAGAGTCACAGAGTCAGCAAAAACTTCTAACAATCCTCTCCTTAAAAATTGCATTGAGTGGGAAAGGGGGCCTGGGGCTTTGGTCAAAGGGTTGAAAGTTTGCAGTGAGGATGAATTGGTTGTGGGGATCTAATGGACAGCTTGGCACTGAAGTTAATGTGTTGTATATGTGTATTTAGAGAGTAGATCTTAAGTGTGAGCACACATATACGCACAACACACATAAGACAACTAGAGTGGTGGATATGGTAGAGTGTGGGAATCATTTCACAAAGTACACATACATCAAAACATCACATTTTATACCCTATGTGTACAATTTTTATTTAACAGTTATTCCTCAGTAATGCTGGAAAAATATATTTAGAAACATGAGAATTGAGGTCAAATGTTATTTGCCTTGAAGTAAAATCAGGACATAAACTAAAATGCACTATTCTCCCTGGAAGCCAGTAAACTAATGGTATTCTTTTATTCCATGAGCTGTTACAGGTTGAAATATAAAAGTGTATCAGACAAAATCAGATAGCATAGAGCAGATAGTTTGGAACAATTAATGTATTTAAATATTTTCCTTTTAGACTTGTGCATTTAACCTGGAGAAGGAGAAAGAATGACAACATCCCAGAAGTTTTTTTTATGTCAGTGTCAGATGGATATTCCATTCCTTCTTATTTATTATCTTTAAAATTACCTTTAAAAAATCCAGCTGTACACAGAACACACACACACACAGTTTCTAAAATCAGTCAAATAATTTGTCATGAAACTAGCACCCCATTCTTTGCTCCCAAGCTTTTTGATCAGAGGCAATTCATTTAAATAGTCATGACCTTTCTTTTGCTACTCATCTCTATATTTCTAAATAATATGCTGTGTGGTTGTTTACATTATCTCCTGACTTCCTGTTATGGTAATTGACCATTTCCTTCTCTACCGTTCACCCCTCCCTTACTCCAACACACACAAACACACACACACACACACACACGTGTGCACTCACATGCACGCACAGGGACACGCACGTGCACACGCACACCACTTTCTCCAAACATAGTTTTAAGCATGATCTTTCTTGTCTGATTTTTTCCTTGATTGATGATCTCATTTTTTTCCCACTTGCCTGGTTTTCTGTTTATCTATCCTGGTTGATCTTTGAGATGCTTATCCATACTTTCCAACTATGCAAAGATATCGAGTGATCTGTACATTCTCTTCCTCCTTTGCCTTCTCCTCCCCCTACCTCCCCTCTTTCCTCTGTGGTTGCTTTCTGGGCCATGCAATCACATCAGGTCACTGTGTCCTTTCCTTGTTCCACACTTTCACTTGGATTCCCTGTGCCCTAGATAGTACAGCTAACTCTTGCCTTTACTCCTTCATTTTCTGAGGCACATCTTCCAGTGGTTTCTTCGAACATATTGGAGGCAACCACCCTATGACCCAGCTCTACCACTCCTCAGTATTCATCCTGAAGAAGTACAGTAAGCATGCTGCAGTGATCCATGCATACCCATGTTTATAGCAGCACAATTCACAACAGCCTAACTATGGAACCAGCCTAGCTGTCCACCAATGCATGGATAGATAAAGAAAGTGTGATGTATATATACAATGGAGTTTTACCTGGCCATAAAGTAGAATTAAATCATGCCTTTTTGCTGGAAAATGGTTGGAACTTGAGAACGTTATATTAAACAAAATAAACAAAAGTCAGAAAGTCAAGGGTCATATATTTTTTCTTATATGTGGAAACTAAAGAGGAAAAAGGAAATGAAAGGTCAGGATGGGGGAAATCTCATTAAAATCAAAGAGAGAGCTGTAGAGTGGAGTGGAGGATGGGAGCAGGGGGAGGGAAGTGGAAAATACTGGGGAATGATATTGGCCAAGCTATTTTGTTCCATTGTGTTACATGGCAATGAATCCCACCATTATGTACAACTGTAAGGAACGAGAATCAGGCTCTTGAATAAAAGATTTTGTCTTACAACAAAGCTACAGTGGAGGCTCAGAAACACTGTCTTCATTTAAACGAAGATATATGGCTTTTCTGGCTCCGAACTTGGTTTAAGATCCAGGAGGTTTACAGGCATCTCTAAATATTTCTTCTTAAGGACCTGGATGGTTTGTACCCGTCCTCTGAGTGGTGATATAACCCTTACATATATAGTCATGGGCCACGTAAGGAAGTTTTGGTTAAGAATGGACAGCAACATATGGCTATGGTCCCTCGGGATTTCAATGGAGCTGAGAAGTTCCTGTCACCCAGTGATGTCCTGCAAGATTGTGGTGCAACATGTTTCTCATGTATCTGTGGTGAAGCTGTGCAGAGATGTTCCAACACGTGGCCTTCACAAAAGTTCTCTGTCCTTGAACAAAGCAATTGGGAGCATGTCATGGTGCGTGTGTGGGCTTGTGTGCATGCATGCATGTCCTCACTTAGCTGGAGTCCCTGGAAATTCTGCAAGTGGCAAATGCCAGTGATCTCACAGGAAAATTTTGGTCAGTCTGTTTTCAGAACTTGGCCTTAGCCCCTGTTCTCTAAGGCTATGCCTCCAAGTGTTGCTCTAAGGCATTTGCTGGCGAGGACTGACTGATTTCTCTCTGGAGTCCACCTTTTTAAGTTATAATGTCCTCTATTTTACTGAATCATTCATCGCACTTCTGTGTCTTTTCCCTCTTTCAAAGATTGGTTGAAAGCTCTTGGCTACTATCACCTCCCCTGCCATTCTTAGTCTTAGGGGTTATATGTATGTGTGTATATATATATATATAATTCCAGTACTGTCATCTTGGTAGCATTTTGGAAGGGAGAGAAGGTAAAGACAAAGACCTGTGCGTAATTCAGTATGTTTACGTTGAAATTTCTTTTAATGCCTTATCACAATTATAAGCCTCACAGGTGGAAAACCAGTTCCCTGATACGTGAATGGTTTGTAGTGCACCTTCTAGGCATGCAAGAAATACTGGTGTATCAAATAAATTATTTATGCCAACAGATCTCTCTGAAATATGATTATTTTAACTACTGATGTGATTATTCCCTTGAGATCATCTTGGGTTAATCTTGAAATGAGGTAAGGGTGCTGACTACACCATAGAGGGCTTTCAGACTGACACCTGGAACCAAGGGAGATGTTTTCCTCCGTTTAACTTGTTTATTTAATTTGTCAGCATGAAGAAAAAAGAAGTTCCAATTCATCCCTGCTTCAAAGGCGGTATCTCTCTATTTTTCACAAGGACTTTAGTTATTTAGTCTTCGCTGTCCTTCTTGAAGGTTGGCTTTCTGACTGTTTAAAATGCAATGGTTTCCACACCCAGAGTCCTATCCAAATAATTGCTTGCTACACTTTTTTATTCCTGGTACCCAACATTATTTTCAGTTTAAATATTAACACTAAATAAAAAGTTGCTTTTCTATGTGTTCCAGCCTTGTGTTTAAATATTTCTTTTTACCTTTTCACCGTGCTGTGAGTGACCTTATTGCTATGTCAGTATCCTTGCCATCTCCCCACCTCCTATTCCTCCTTTTTCTTCTTCTTTTAGCCACAAACAATAGCAAGAAACGTCTTTTGTGTATCTACCTGTTATAAGTATGTGCCACTGGAGTAAAAGTTTCTGGAAACAATATTTAACCCTTAACATGTGTGATTGCTCCGAGATGCACTGCTCTGTTCCACTAGGAATACAGTGATTAGGATCTGCTCAGTTTGTTTTATAACCTAGTAGGTCACAGCCTGATATTGCAAAACAGTGCTCTAAGTAATGTGAAGAAATCCTAAACCACAGGCTGGCTGCCCCCCTCCCCGCCTCCCTTTATTTCATTGCCAGAATCAAACACCATTACTTTGAAATTAGAAATAATTATTCGGGCTCCTTCATCCAAACAAGGCAGCGATGCTCCTTTCTGTATACTCCTTCACTGCCGCTGCCTTTGTCCTTGTGCATAGCTGGCATCTTAGCCCTATGGCTGGAAGATATTTGGTCCAGGATTTTTTTTTTTTTTTTAAGATTATATTTTTAGAGCTGTTTTTTTTTTTTTTTTTTTTTTTTTTTTTTTTTTTTGCAACAGAATTGAGCAGAAGGCACACACACACTCTGTTTGTCCTCTCCCCCTGCAGCCTCCCTCATTGTCAGTACCCTGACCCGGAGGGCACATCTGTGAGGTCTGATGAACCTGTGTTGACTTATCATTATCACCCAAAGAACAAGGAGGTCCTCTTTTTGCGTCGGATGTTCTAGCAACATGGAAACGTTTGTAACGCTGTGCATCCACCATCACAGCGTTACGTGGATATTTTCTCCACTTTGATAATCCCCTGTTTAGCTCATTCGTGACTCCTCGCCCCCTGCAGTCACTGGCAGCCACTCGGACCTTATTGCTTTTGCCATACTACAGGTGCCTCTGAATGACGTGCCATCTCCTTGAGGTATGGTTTTATTTGTTGAAAGAACTTTGGCATTTACTTAGTATTAGGCCTTCAGGTAGAATGCTGACTGATTTTTATTGAAATCACTAAGATTCTTTTTATTAAGCATTTTTTCTAGTCATAGAATTATACATATGAATTTTGGAAAATCCAGTCAAGTACAAAGAAGAAAATAACATTAATAATTCTACTGTTCTAAAATAACCAATATTAATAATTTAATATTAATTAATAGTACCAGCTATTGGATTTCATGGAGAGTGTTACCAGCCTATTGCTCATTTCTTCTGAGCAATATTATTGAAGAGGAACATTGGGGTGTTGTTTTTTGAAGCCCAGTGAAGTTTGTTTTTAACATCAGCTTGAATTGAAGTTGACTGACTCTGCAAATATTGAAAAAACATCCCATTTGCCTTTTTTTTCCTTCTCTCAAGCTAATGCTAATCAAAAGCAGTATTTGATTAACCTCTTGAAACTTGTTAGTCAAGTGTGCCCTGAATAAGCAAGCTGATAAATTGGATAAAATTAATCGCGGGTGAGGAACCTGTGGGTCACTATAATTCATCCTTCCAGTTTGCTCAAGCTACACTGTCGTGTCTGGGAAGGTGCTGGGTTCCAAAGCACGAGCCCAGTTCTCTGTTAGAACAGAACTTAAGGACTAGATCTTCCAACCGTGTCTTAGGCAATGCAGTTCTTGGATAAACTTGATCTGTTGCTTCTTTTGAACTTGGCACACATTTTTATATTTTACGTAGACTTTATGGATGTGTGTAATATATCCTGACTGTCCTTGAGCTTCAAATTCTTTGCTAGGATAACAATTGCTCTTGGTTCTTTATTCTACATTGTTGATCCATGCTAAGGCAGGCACCTGATCCTGAGATAGATTTGCAACATAGAAGAACCAGCAAGGAAACATAAAACTTAGCAATAGTTTGAGCCTCTCAGAGGAACTTTGAGCATTGATCTGGACTTAAAATAATGTTTAGCCCATAGAGGATTTCCCAGGACTCTTAAAGAAGATAATTATGAGAACCAAAAATAAAACCAAAGGAGAAAACACTAAACCTAAACTCGATTTTTTTTTTCTGGAAGAAAAAGGCTAAGGGAAATGTTAAAGGACATCTTTCAATATGTAAAGAGTTGTTATTTGAAGAATGATGATACATTCATTTTGTATATTCTTTGTGGATAAAATCAACAAAAACTGGCTTAAATTATAATGGAAGATGTTTAGATAAGATAGGAAGAAAAATGTATTTCTTACAGGAAATGAACGTGAATACCCACCAAATATGTGGATTTCATTTCCCTCATAAAAATCTGAGCATTCACTAGACCTGGGATTGAATACTCTCATCTACTGGCAGGGCTCCAAAGCTGAGCCTTCTTCCCCTCAAGATCCTGAGGTTTCTGGTCATGGAAGAACAGTTACTTTCATGATAGCGCCTCTGGGAAGCAAAAATGCCCTTCTCAATATGAGTGGCAACTGTGTTCCGTTACTGAGTCATTTATACCTGTGCTGATGGTGAAGTGGGTATTTAAGAAAATGCTCTATGCAAAACAGGCTTTTCAAATTCCAGTCCAAGGGCAATTTTTCTTAAAACTGCGGAATAAGAAGGACTTTTTAATTTGGCTTCTCATCACCTGGGGATGTCTAAGTCCTCAGATCCTTGCCATTAAGAAATGTTTCCTTTCTAAGACAGAAAGCTGTTAAGAAGACCTGGTGGGTTTATGGGAGGCTATGAATGAAGAACTGGTTTCATCTGGGCCCCAGGTATCCCACTGTAGGGGATGTTAGGCCTAAACTGTGACCTTTCAGACAAAGCTCTTCAGTAAAAGAAGAATTACATATTTTATTTGTAAAATGTTTTATTTTTTTAACAAAAAAATTTTTTTATTTCCAGTGTATATTTTCCCCTCCATGGCACATTTAACTGAAACAATGCATTTTATTTTTTAAATTATTATTGTATTTATGTTTTGGTACCAGGGATTAAACTCAGGGATGCTTATCTACCTATCCACATCTCCAGCCCTTTTTATTTTTTTATTTTGAGCCAGGGTCTCCCTAAGTTGCTTAGGGCCTCGCTAAGTTGCTGAGGCTGCTTTGAACTTGTGATCCTCCTGCCTCAGCCTCCCAAGCTGCTGGGATTACAAGCATATCCCACCATGCCTGGTTGAAATGATGAGTTTTATTTTTTAAAAAAACAATGACTTTAAGTCTGACTTTCCAATTATGGGTTGAGAGACCTTACTCTCTCATAAGATGTTTATCTGACTATTTCTGAAAATAAAATCGAGAATCCATCCAAGGAACTGAAGTACATTTCTAGATGTTACAATATCTTCCCCTCACTGAAAACTTTTAGAATTTATTTAAATGGGAACCTGCATTTCAAATGCACTTTTGGAAGCTTATTTGAAAATAAAATCTGGCTGCTTCCTAGCGTAGCCATCACACTGTCTAAATTGTTTAAAAAAAAAAATCTACTGTTATGCCAGAGATGGTTGCAGCTTGAGATAGCAGATCCGAAGCTCTTAGCCAAGAGGCTCACAGAGCTCACATTTAAGACTTAAAGATGGTTCTCAATTTCTCCCCCCACCCTGGCTTCATCCTCATTTTCTTCCCTTCTTGCCTTTATTTCTATATTATCATTATGTTTCTATAGTAGTAATCTGGAACTAGAAGGTAATTTTTAAAGTAAATCCATCCACGTGTTTAACATTCTCCCCACCCTTGCTTATTTCCTTCAAAGACTACTACTACTTTGTTGATATATTTTTCATTAAACGAATATCGAATTCTTAACAGGAATTAAAGTTGAAAGCAGAATCCTGCCGGGTGTGGTGGCTCACATCTGTAATCTTAGTAGCTTGGGTGGCTGAGGCAGCAGGATTGCAAGATCAAAGCTAACCTCAGCAATTTAGTGAGGCCTTAAGCAAATTAACAAGAACCTGTCTCAAAATAATAAAAAGGGCTAGGGATGTGGCTCAATGGTTAAGCATCCCTGGGTTCAATCCCTGGTACCAACAAAACAAAATAAAACAAAACCGGGATCCTTCCCCTATAATAGGAGTAAACCGTGTGATGTATGCCTTTCGTTTTTTCTCCGATGAGCTAAATGTCATTTGTCAGATGAGATGATTCTCGTGCTGGTGTGTCTCATCCACTCGGACACGTATTCCAATGCGAACCCAGCCACTGAATCTGTGTCTATGCAGAACAACTCGGCTGACAAGTTTTGGTTTCCCCTGTCTTTTATTTGCTCTAGATACATTTCATATTGCTCTTCAGTCGACAAGGGAAATTGCGGCTACAGAAATGGTACACCACCCTCCCTGACAAAGAAAGGAAAAAGGTCACCCGGGAAATTGTGCAGATCATTCTCTCTCGAGGTCACAGGACGAGCAGTTTTATTGACTGGAAGGAGCTAAAACTTGTTTATAAAAGGTGTGAGTAACGTCCTGACAACTGAACTTCTCTCATCATTGCTTTGGTTCGTTCCGATCCTGAACATTTGCGATTGCAACACTAATTCCATCATTTCCTGAAGTCTTTGAAGGCTGTGGCCCAAATATTTGTACCATTAAGCTAGCTAGTAAATATCTGTCATTTACTGAAATGATTTCCATGTGACAGGATGGATTCTAAAGACTAACATACCTAGGTTGGTTATGCATGGATGCATTCAGATATTTGATGAGCACCTGTCGTATTCCTACCCTTGTGTCTAATGGCTGTGGACACGGCGGTGAACGAGACAAGTGAACACTCCTGCTGTCTGAAGCATATCTATTTGTTTATATAAATGGCATATTTTCAGTGAGTAACAATAATACAGAGGAAATCTAGGTTCCTGTGCTAGAGAGATAGGGACTGTGTTTAATTGGGCAATTTTTTTTTTTAAGAGAAAGGGACAGTGAGAGAGAGAGAGAGAGAATCAGTTTTATTTCATTTTTCATGTGGCCTTCATTGCTCGGAGACTTTGTTGTGTACGTGGTGCTAGGGTTTGAACCCACATCCATGCGCACGGGAGGCAAGTGCTGAAACCACTGAGCCACTGTTCCAGCCCCTGGGCAACTCTTATTATACTTATTATTCATATTTGTAGTTGGGTGAATTGAACACACAGGGTTGAAGGAATTAGTCCTAGTCACAGTAAATGACTCGTAGGTAGCAGAGCCAGGACTCAAATCCAGGTCTTTCTGGCTTTACAGCCTATGTATTCTTTTTACTGCATCTGTTTGAAATGGCAAGACTATACTAGAAAGAAAATCTCTATAAATGCGAAAGCAGAGACCTGAAAGGTAAAGGAATTTTGAGCATGAAGACCAGGTAATTGATGCCTCACCAGGACCAGAGGGTGGCTGAGCCGACCCTGCATCCAGTGTCACATTGCAGCTTCCAGGAGGAAAGCACACTGTGGAAGTCCTCACAGAGGGTGCGAAATCCAGTGGGAAAAACATAGGTAACCTCTGCAGGCTTATATACATACATACATACATACATACATACATACATACACATACTTATACGTTTATATGTATACACACACATATCTTTTTTTTTAAAGGGAGAGAGGAACAGAGTAAGACAGAATCAATTTTATTTAGTTTTTCATGTGATTTTCATTGCTCTGACAACGTTTTTTGTTGTGTATGTGGTGCTGGGGTTCGAACCTGCATCCTTGTGCTTGCCAGGCAAGGACACTGAGCCACCTCCCCAGCCCCTGCAGACTGGTGCAGGTCCAAGCTAAGCTTTTGATAAATGGAGGGAACCATAAGGAATGACGGAAGTACCTTGTGAAACCAGAGGGCGGGGAACAAGGGCCCCTGAGAGCAGGGGTTTGGATTTTGCAAAGGACAATTTAAAAGCTGAGGGGTGGGGGTTGTGAGAGTACATCCTGATTACCAGGGACCAAAGGAGTCTGCCTTCTAATAATAACTCTTCAAGGTAAAATTGTGTTGAGAGCCCTTCGTGTAATTAATAGAAGTGAGCTAATCACCACAATATTTGTGTATGTTCTGTTTTATATTTGGGGAACATATTGGGTGTGATGAATAACGATTTCATTCTTGGATGGGGAGAATCTCTGGAGTAGAGGGGTGACTGTGTATTCTTTGGGAAACAGCAACTTTAAGTTGTTGAATGTCTCATCCTATTTTGCTTTATTTTTTTCAAGGTATGCTAGTTTATATTTTTGCTGTGCAGTCGAAAATCAAGACAATGAGCTCTTGACGCTGGAGATCGTTCATCGTTATGTGGAGCTGCTGGACAAATACTTTGGAAATGTAAGTGTTCTGGTCTACTCCACTCAGTCTCCATCTCAGCTCCTGCTTCAGTTCCGGCTCTACCTGCACTCCTTCTCTCTCTCAAGTCTAAAATACGAATTGAATTGTACCTGTTCCCAGGATTGTACTAGTCCACCTTGGGTCAGAACACATAGCTTTTCTCGCTACCTGTCACTCTTAGTAAATGACAGACAAAGCTTCCTGGAGGAGGGTGTGCCTTTACCTTCACACCACAAACACACTGGAGATCTGTTTCAGTGAACCAGAGCTCAATCATGGAGGGTCCTTGGCACTTCCTTCCGTTTTCCATATCGGGTTGTCATTTCTCTTCTATTTTGACTTTTTGTCCCTTTTCTGACTTTGCCCCCTAAGCTACAAATATTCTTTCATATTAATATGTAAGGAAAAAAATAAAACACCAAGCAAAAAAATCCAAATCCTTTCTCTTTACCTTGTTGTTCCATAATCCTTTTGCCTTTACTGCCAAATAATATAATACACCAATAAGACACCATACCTTATCGTGATCGTATCTGCCTGAATCTTCAGAACCCGTTCATTCAGCTCTAGTGCACACCATGGTTTCCATCTTTCCTGCTCTGGAGAGATCAGAAAGTTACCATTGAGCTCTCCTGACTGGCCAACTCCAGTGACATTTCTTAGGTTCTTCACCTGCTCTCCCCTTTCTGCGGCACTGAATCCTTACTAATTGCAATGCTCTCTTTAAATTCCCTCCTCTTTATTTTCCAGGTACTGATTTCTGCTGGTTCTTGTCCTTAGTATCTGGAGGCCCCACCCTGGTTTCTTCCACCAAGCTCCCTCCCTCCCCTCGTCCTCTAACTGCCTGCTTCTCTTCTTACCCTCCGGGTGTATCTAGGACTCTCTCTCCTCTGGAAGTCTTTCACCAGCTGGCTCTTACCTGCTTTGCAGGTGATGGGCTTCCTTGGACCTCTCATAGTCCAGAACCAAGCCTGTTCTGTTGTATAGTTGGCATTTATTATGTTCCAGGATCCTCCAATGCATCAGGACAGGGTTCTTTCGTCTATCTTTACCTTTTGCTAGAATCTACCTCTGTCCATTCAAAGCCGACTAAAATTCATCTCCTCCTTTTCACTCTCAGTAGTATAGTTTTACTTGGGATTTTAGTTTCGCTTTTCTTTTTAAACTTCTCATTTGGGCCTTTCTGTCTCTGGACGCTTCTGTTTCTTTTCTTGACCACTTTTATCATAAAGATCTAGGCATGGCATCCCTTTGTAATTATTTTCCATTATCTTCCATGAATAAAATTCAAACCTCCTCGGTTGGCATTCCAGCTTTCCAAACTTGGTAACCCTGACCACTCCTCCAACCTGTGATGTTCCTTGCTCTGTATACCTGTCTCAGCCAGCCCTTCAGGACAAGGCACAGGTTGGAGCATCGCTGACACAGGGCTGCCTCCCTACCAAGCTGCAAGTCTCTGAAGTCCTGATCTGTGACTTCTTGTTTACCTCCACCCTTTGTAACCAGCCAGATTTTAGCAGATGCTCCAGAAACATTTAATCTAGTTCACCACTTCAAGAAACATACCATTGGATTTGGAAAATGTTTTTCTTTCAGTAATATTCTCTGCCCTGTTCCCTTATTCACTGAAGGTTTTTGTTTGTTTGTTTTTGTTTTTTTTAAATCAAGAGAATTAAGGAGAATTTGCTTCCAGAAGAATTTTGCTTCTGTGTTTCCTGTAATGGAATAAGCAGCATTCGCTGGGTTGGTCAGGGCTTGATCAGATTGACTGCAATAGTTTTCATAAGAATGAGCAGTAGAAAAGGTTCTTAAAGAATTTTCTCTCCCTCCTTTCCCCACTTTTTCCCCCCTTGTAAATGATGTTGTAAGACCCAAAATGCTAAAATGCTGCTTTCGGGATTCTAGTTGTTGAAAATATGGAAATAATAGGACGGCTATGACATCTTTTCTTTCCCCTTCTCCTGCTTCACCGAGTTTCCATTTTTAAAAAACCAATTTGCAGTTGTAAAAATAACATGTTTTCAAATGTGAGATGATTTAGTTTAATGCTTTCTTTTATTTACATGAACTCTGGCATTTTGGAACTTTCCTTTGAAATAAGCTTCAGACACAGCCGTTTGCAAGAGCCTGGAAGAGTTTTTGAAGTCCAACATTTCCCATCACCTGCCTTCTCTTCCTCATTTCTGAACTCTGATTTGACCTGTTCTGTTTTCTTAGATTAAACCAAGTGTGATAATGTGAACTGAGGCTGAATTTTGATCTCAAAGTATTTAAACGAAATTCAACTAGATACTTCAGAGCATGTCACTTCTCAAGAGATTTTGAATGACCTTCACCAGTGTTCTGCCCAGTCAAAGTATAAGGAAAATCAGAGTGAATTCCCAGTTCGCTAACATTCATTTTCCATTCTATTCTGGTATCCTTTAGAAGCTTTATCTCTGTCATGAGCTAAAATTTAATTCACTAAAAAATTCAATGAATCTTTCATTAAGCTAAGAGCACCTAAGAGCCCTTCAAGGCTATGTGCCCAGTAGGTGTTCAATTCTTATTAATTAACAGTGATGAGCAAAGGATTCCAGGGCCAATTCTCATTGACATCATCTCAGAAATAATATATTTTTCTTTGGTTTTCTTTTCCTCTTTTGCTAATACCAAAGGTATCCTTGAATTGTGCCCTTAGATTATCCAAGGAAAAACATTGTACTGAGCTTCTCTTATAACTCTGGCAAATATTATCCTCCAAAGACAGATAAATCAAAATCTCTGGTTACTAATTTAAGTTATGTATTTTTTTAGCACTTTTCAATTCCAAGGAGATTTACAAGGATTAACTAGTTAATCTTTCAATCTTCAGTAAGTAGCATTAACCCCAATTTATAGAGGCTAGGAAGAAATGTCTTAGGGTCTCACAATAGATAAGGGTCTGTTTGAGGATTTAGACACCTACCAAATTTTCCATTACAGATTATGGTATGAAGTTTTGTTGATGCACTCAGAGAATACAGATGCGGCTATCCCAGGGAACTTTTGAACTTGATGTAGGGAGTTTTTCTCTTGTAAGAGGAGGAGCACTGTACATCCTGATAGGTCACGGTGTCAACCTGCCCACTGATGAACCCATGATTTTGGGGTCCATCATTTATCTCCATTTTTACAGATGAGAAAAATGACATTCACAAAGGTTAATAGAAGGACTTGCTTTGCTAACCTCATTGGACTGCTTGTTGTGAGGGTCAAAGAGAGAAAATGCAGAGTAAAGCTTCATAAACTCTTAATTGCTGTATAGTAATATATTGCATTATAACCATTTTTATTTCATACGTAGCTTTATAGTATTTATGTAGTTTCTCACTGTCTGAAGTTTTTCCTGCATATCATTCAAAACTTTTTTATATTTACTTTAGAACTTACTTCAGGTAAGGACAGGTGCTTCTTAGACTCCTTCCAAAAGAATCTAGTTGGCAAAATGCCAGAAATGACCTTTCTGCAGCATGGCTTCTGCTGTAAGAGAAGACCCTCAAGCCACGCTATAGTAAAACACATGGCTAGTGAGTCAAGATTAAGTTTCTTCTGTTGTAAACTTTTATTACTGACTCTATAGCTACATGGAAAAAGTTAAGTAAAGATGTTCATGTGTATTTGAGCATGGTGCATGGAGCAGGTAGCCTCGTAGTTGCATGATCAGGCAGAGTGGAGCATGGAGGGAATATTGTACACCAACAGAATCTTAGGTGCAAATTAGAAGTATCTGAGTAATTTAACTGTAGCTGCAGAGCCTTGAATTTTATGTGAAGTTCTCCTTGGGCTATCTCTTATTCTTAGATGGAGTTAGTCTCAAATATTATCCAGGGAGTAGCCTTTTGGAGTTGCTGTATATGAAATAGTTGCTCATTTGTAGCATTCTCTATAAAGACAATGAACTTGTGCATTCTCTATAAAGACAATGAACTTGTGCATTCTCTATAAAGACAATGAACTTGTGCATTCTCTATAAAGACAATGAACTTGTGCATTCTCTATAAAGACAATGAACTTGTGCATTCTCTATAAAGACAATGAACTTGTGCATTTGTTTCTCTTACTGGTCTAGAGGTAGTAAGTGTACATCATGCGTGTATGTGTGTTTTTTATGTATCTGGCTCTGCAAACCACCTTACCTTATTCTTATCCCTTTAAACTAGGTGCAGAAAATTAATTGCCCCATGGCTGCTGGAAGACCACAGGCCTGGGGATGGGTGCTGCTCCCAGAGTGGGGTGTCCCAAGTTTCTAGAGAACTTGCATTAGGATCTGTCGGGTCCACTTACAGGACTCTGATTGCCGCTTTGTCCTAATGAGGCTCCTGTCTGTCTTGGATTCCTAGTCCACACCTGCCTTGAACTCTGAGGTTCCTCTGCTATCGTTCCTATAACTCCTGAGTTCTGCCTCTCCTGACCTCTGGTAACTGCTTCTCGTATCTTCTTTGTTGAGTATGGATGTCTAATCTACTGTAATTTCTTTTTGCTTGGCTATATTGTTTAAAATTGCAAAATAATGCACTTTTTTCATATTTCAAGACACATGTAGTTTTTTATTCTCAGATCAAAAGGATTGTTTTATGAATGTGATTCTACAACTTTCTTCTTGTCCCTTAGAAGTCTATCTTGGAGCTCTTTCCTTACCTGTCCATGTAAATATACTTCTGTCTTCCCAACGCCTATGTAGAATGCCCATCGTGGGGGTGTACATATTTTATTTAAACAGCTCCCTATGGATGTATTTTGAGTTGTTTCACATTGTTATTATAAATGATACTACCATAATTTTTGTTGTTCTTTTACATTATGGAGCACTAATTTGAATATAATGTGAGAAATTCTTTGTGGAATTGCTGAATGAGAGAAATCACGTGTTCAAAATTGACAGTAATGCAATTTGACCCTCTGAAATAGTCTATAGTATTTGAAAATTCCACTAAGAGTGGGTGTGGGGACTGGAGCAGTGGCTCAGCAGTTAGGGCACTTGCCTGGCATGTGCGACTACGCAGGTTCAAACCCCAGCACCATGTACATAATGAAGTGTCTGAGCAACGAAAGTCACTTGAAAAACTAAAAATAAAATTGGTTCTTTCTCTCTCACTCACTGTCCCTCTCTCTTTAAAAAAAAAAAAAAAAGAGTGGGTGTGAATCCCTACATATCCACCCAACAGTAGTTGCTGTATTTTAATTTCCGTTTGCATTTCTTTGACTGCGTGTTGGCCTCTCCCCTTTCATTTTAAAATTTTTTTCTGATTGTGATGTTTATTTTAGGATTTACAAGAATTCTTTCTGTATCCCAGACACTCTGTCCTTCCTTTCCCCTCACCTTTATTGATATTGCAAAAATCTTCCCCAGTCTGTGCTGTAATTTCCCCCTTGCTTATAGTGGTGCATGGTGCACACTCTTTTTGAGCTCTCCAGAGATTTTTTTTTTTCTGGTATAAATACTTATTTTTTAATTTTTGTTATTTTTAATGTTATATATTTTTTAATATAAAATGTGTATATATTCTGGATATTGCAATTATCCCCAGGACTCTCCAGAGATTTTCACTTGGAAAGCTTCATTCCCATCTCATTCAAATTCTTTTAATGAGAAGTAAAAGAAAGAGTTCATGAACTGCGGAGATACCCTCATACCATGCCAATTTCTCCCTGATGGTGGTTCTCAAGGGGGAACCCTATTGGTCTAGGAAGTCTGGATTATAGGATCATATCCCAGTGACATGATTTTTTAAAATTTTTGAAATTTTTCATAAATATATATGTGTGTATATAGTTATGTACACACATACACATATAAAGAGAGAAATTTTTGAGGGAAGAGGAGATAAATATAGAAACCTATCCATCTGTTTGTCTCTCTATCTGCTTATTGTTGATTGAATGTTGTTTCCTAGTGAATGAGGAAGCTGTAGCCTTTGCAGATGAGCTAGATGAGTTTTTCAGAGTGGCCTTTCATTACAGTGGCATTATATTTATTTGTTTATATGCTTCTAAATTCACTTGGATCTGTTGACATAAACCAGTTCCATGTTGTAGAGTCTGCAAGTTTATTGACCTAAATCCTAAATAGATGGAGCAATTTGCTAAAATATTGACACCTACTTTATATAAAGTTATGGCGTGCGGTAGACTCAGAGAGCCATTTATTTTGGGGGTCATTAATCCCCAGCATGACAGCCTGTATCGTGCCTGACTCACTCACTTGCTCTAGATTCATTGCATCCCTCTGTTGTGCACCCTACTATGTGCCAGAAGCCAGGGATACCAAGGGGACTAAAACAAGGTCTCTGCCCTGAGCTGGGAGTTGGAGGAGCGATTAGTGGCCTGTAGGTCAGTGCATCCCAGTGCACAGATGTGAGAACCTGGAGGAAGTGATGTGGAATCTGGACAGGAAGCAGAGGATTTGGGGAATCACTTCATCCCCAACTTTTCAATTTGGCTTTAAAATATGAACTTGTTTTTGCCAGTGGGAGAATAAAGGAAAGGGCATTTAGGGGAACATTCCAGAAATTGCTGGAGTGTGCCAGGGCAAAGGCATAAAAGAACATGGTGAGTTTGTGGTATGTGTAGCTGCAGCACAGAATGAGCACTGGCATAGGAGAGCGGAGAGCAGGACCTGGGCTGGGTTGTCAAGATTTCTCTGTGCTGGCTGAGGAATTGAACTTCATCCTGAACGTGACCTCATGCCGGAGAGGTGCGAGATCAGTGAGTGATGGATGGCCTTAAGCAGGCACAGACAACTCCATTGCGATGGCCCCGGTGACAGGTGTTACAGACCTGGGAAGCTGTGAAGTGGAGAGGGGGAGGATAGGGATTTATTTAGATGGTAGAGTGGATAGGAATTGGTTACCCAAGGGATGAAGAGGAACAGGGGGAGGGGGATGAGCCAAACTCTAGAATGAGTTAGGTTGAGCAGTCAGAAAGAGGTCAGATGGATTCGTGGCATGGTGATCTGGACTGAGGAATATCCAGGTGGAAATGTCTAGAGTAATGCCTCGGATGGAGACGGGGCTGGGCATCCGGTTTTGTTGAGCCACCTGTTTGCTGCACAGAGCTTTGAGAGCCAATGAGATTGTCTGGGAGAATATGTATATTGCAAAGAGAAGAGGCTGTACCAAGGAACAGTAATGTTTAAGGAGAAGACGGATGGCCAGAATGTAAGCCTGTGTGGCAGCGATGTCATCTGTTCTGATGATTGATAGATCCCAAATACTCCATAAATACTGCTTAAATGGGGAGGGGGAGATAAATCATCCACAGAGCCTGAGCAGGAATCATCAGAGCTAGAGGCAGACAGGCGTTAATGATAGTGCCAAGGTCAGGGTAGCAAGGGAGAGGAATAAGTGCGATATATCGAGTGCTTCTGAGAGAGGCCAGCGTGGTGGAGGACTGGACAGCCAATGTGGAGAGAGCAGCTCTAGGTGGGTGGGTGTGCAAAGAGACAGCCAGGTGTCAGGGAGTTTTGGAATAAGGAGGGAGGAAGCAAGGGCAGTGCTTGAGCTGCTTCCTGGTGAAAGACTGGAAATGAGCCTCATTTGGGGTATGAGAAGAGGCCCTGCCACGTCCTGCCCTTGCACACACGATCTAGCAGACTCTGCATTAGCCATTCTATGACAGTGCTTCTTCTATGACAGAAGCCAGAAGCATCAGCATCCTTCAGGAATCTGTTAGAGGTGCACTCTTGCACCTTGCGCCTGGCGGTGGGACCTGCCATGGTTGTTGTAAAGAGCCTTCTGGGTGACTTTGGTACACTTTACAGTTTGCAAAACATTGCTTTGTGACATACTTTTGAGAAAAATTAGCACAGTTGAGCTCATTTGCAGAGTGTGCTTCTGAGAGATCCCTAAAGCTAAAGTCAAAATTTTTCAGGCCAAAACTGCTTAGAGATAAGAAGTATAAGTATAGATATGTGTGTAGTTTGGAGGATTAAAAGATTGAGTATAGTAGTGAGGTAGGATAGAAGAAATACAGATAGGTAGAAAGGAGACAAAAGAGAAGGAAAAAGATACTGCAGTTCTAAATCCAAAATTCCCATGGTCAATTTTAATTCCCATGCACTCCCCTGGGAAAGTATTCATTTTATTTTATTTGTGGTACTGGGGACTTATCTCCAGGGGTGGGGAGTTTTCTATTTTTATTTTGAAGCAAAGTCTCAGTAAGTTGCCCAGGATTGCCTCAAACCTGAAATCCTCCTGCCTCAGCCTCCTGAGTCACTGGAATTACAGGCGTGGGTCACTGCATTCCACAAAAGTTTCCTTTAAAAATCAGTCCAAAACCCCAAAAGCACTTCTCACTTTCAAGATAGATAGCCACATTCTGCTCTAAGAAAGTGTATCTCCACCTTCTACTTTCTAATAAATTTCTTCCTCTTTGCTAAAAAAAGAAGTAAAATATTGACTTTCAACAGGAAGACTATTTACAAATGAGGAAGGGGACGGGCAGAGGAAGGGAGGGCAATGGGAGATGAATATGACTGAAGTATGTTATTTGTATGTATGCATACACACCACGGTGAAATTCATTCTATATAATTAAAAGAACAAATAAAAAATTACTGTCTTTCCAAAAAAAAAAAAGATTTTCAGGCCAAGAGTGCAGGAGGAGAACTGAAGTGCTACCCTGGTGCCACAGCTGGGATTCAGCTCTCATTAGCTGCAGGATAGAGCAGCCAAGTAGCCTCCTTCCTCTAAACATTATTTTCTAAGGACATGCTCTGTTTTAATAGAATGTGGCTTTACTTTTGATAAAGGTCTGGGATTCCCTGGTTCTGTTTTTCTGTGCTTAAAATACCATCTGATATTTTTATTGGTGGTGTGTTGCATGGGTACCACCTCTGGGAAAGCTGGGGACGCTGGTGAATGTTTCCATTGTTGCTCCTGCAACTTCATCAAAACATTTGTTTTTGTCCTACCAGGTCTGCGAGCTGGATATTATCTTTAATTTTGAAAAGGCATATTTTATCCTTGATGAATTTATAATAGGTGGAGAAATTCAAGAGACATCGAAGAAAACTGCTGTGAAAGCCATTGAAGACTCTGATATGTTACAAGAGGTCAGTTTAATTTTCCATGCTATTGGAAAAAACGATGATGATGGTACTGTTAGCAACTGCATATCAGACCAGGCCTGGCAGCACCCCTCTGTAATCCCAGCAGATCAGGAGACTCAGGCAGCTGGATCACAAGTTCAACTTAGCGATACCCTGTCTGAAAATAAAAAAATAAAAAGGACTGAGAATGTAGCTCAACGGTTGTGCATGCCCCTGGATTCAATCCCCAGCGGATATTATTATTATTCAATCCCCAGTATATATTATATATATTAACCAACATTCTTCTGGATATAGTTTCTAAACAATTCATATATATTAACTTATTTCTTCCAGTAAGTAGTCTGTAAGAAGAAGGTAGTATTATTAAGCTGTTTTACAGGTTAGTAAAAGAAGACATCAAAAGATTAAATGACCTTCTCAGATTCACCCAGTTAGTAAGTACAACAGAGATTTGAACCCAAGCAGTTGGGTTCTGTTTGGCTGAGCCTTTTAGTGTTAGGATACCTCACCATCATAAAGGTATCACATGTTTGTGGCTGTTCTTTGCAAAAAAATAATTTTACAATATGTATAAAAAGACTTTCATTAAAATATTTGTGCTGCCCTGGGAAAGAATAGCAGTACTTAGTTATTTCATTTTACAGGAATATTAGGACTTTGTTATTGAACATGGCATTTATCATTTTAATTAAAATTTCTTACACCTCCTGGGAAGGCCACACACGTACTCCTGTTTGCATAAATAAATTGGGAGCATTGTGGATGCTTGCTGAGGTATAAATGGCTCTAAAGCAATCATTTGATGCAGGCTTCTGACTCTCTGTGATTCTTGTACTGTGGCCTTTTTCTTTTATTAGCAGCCCAGATTTGCATCACCCCTAATAGGGAACTTAGCCAGTATTAGCTCCTTCAGTTCTCCCATCGACACTGTGAAAAAGAGCAACTTAGCCCACTGACCTCTGTTCTCCAAAATCAGCTCAGGCACGTGTCCAGGTGGGGTGCGGGGCTGGCTTCCATCCCAACTCTGCCACTGTTAAGTCCTTCTCCCACAGCATCAGTGGGGTCTTTGCATCTTCCTGTTTTTCATAGGAAGATCCAGAGCATTAAGTACCTTTTTAAAATTGGCATTAAATCCATTTTTCCTACTATTTAGAAATAAGAGATTAAGTTAAAACAACAATAACAGTAGGTGTGATTTTCCAGCAACTGTTTGGGCATTTCTTTGAGCTGATTTCTTGCTCCTGCCTATGGAGAGCATCAGTCCTCAGGGGAGTGGACCTGGAGAATGACATCTATGTGAATAGCGACCCATGAGTAGCTCTGGGTGCCTAGTAGGAGGCCATATATTTATTACTGGAGCGCTTAAATTTTCTTATGTTTACTTGGCTTCCTCTAAATGCTACTAGAAGGGGATTTTACAAGGTATTCGTGAAATCTGTGGTTTGGAAAATCCCATAGAATAGCATTTCGTAAAGTATGCTGGAAGAGGAGTAGAGGGGGCGGGAGAGAGAGGTTATTTTTAATGCTGTCCTCAGGGTCCCTAATGTGGAATCTCTGTACAGGGGGAACAGATCCCTCGCAGGGTCTTTAGCACTTCTGTAATTAAAGCTTCTTGAATTGGGGCCAAGACATACCTGGGTTATTTTTAAATTCCCTCCTCTGGAGGAAAGAGAGTTTTAAAGAGCTTTGCAGTGATGTGGTGTTTCTAACTCTATCTAAATCCGGGAAGCAGGTATTTTAAGAGTGAGCTCTTTCACAACTAAGCACTAGTTGGAGGTTCATGTCCCTGTGATCGAGTGGGAAGTCTCGATGGGTAGTTCTAAGGGACCTGCATTTAGCTGTATGTCCCTAGTGAGTAGGCAATGTCACACTGCCCTTGAATAGCTCTTGTTGAATTAACAGCACCCACCAGTAGAGAAAGTGTCACTAGTGTCCTTTTGGGCTCTGATACTCTCTTCAGTGAAGTCCATGGGCATTTTGGGGAGCTTGCTGAAAATTAACTTCATGTATTTTTTCTGCTTCAGAAAGTTTAGAATGCATAATTGTATAAAGGAAAAAGAAAATTACTGGTTTCTTATTCCCTGTCCTTTGGCTCTAAGCACGTGTTTGTCCTTACTGTGGGCCAGGAAAGTCTTTGTGACATTGCTTTCACTTTAGAACAAAGTAGGCTTTCAAAGTAGGTCTGGAGACTTTCCTCTAACCTCTGCCTAATAAAAGTTTCTTAGGGGAAAAATAAATAAATAAAAGCTGTCTTCGTGTATTTAATAAGACACATGGTCTCAGAGGCTCAAGCTCCAGATGCTCAAAGCTTATTCTGAATGTATTGGGGCTAGATGTTGATGTTAGGGGAAGTCACAATTTAATTGCTTGGGGATGACTTATTTGGGAGGGAGTAACAACAAGGTGGATGATGAAAAAGTTGTTAGAAGGGAAAAGAAATTCTGAAAGAGTAACTACCTACGGAGGGTGCAGTTCCTAGGGTTACCAGTGGGGGCAGCCGTCAGCAGATGTTTTAGAAGGGAAAGTCAAAGGGTAAGGTACCCTTAAGAGCCCAAACAACAGAAGTCTCATGTGCATGTGCCTGAGCAACCTGCTCAGTGTATCCCAACACTGTCACCATTCTCAGCACATTCATGGACAGCTAAACCAAACCTTTATGCAGCAATGATAGCAGGTACCGTGCAGAATGCACAAGACACACCAGTGCCAGGTCCATCCAGAAGGGGTCCCAAGGTACAGACTCTAGGCTTCCTCGTGCAAAGGCAAGGACAGAACTCTTTAAAGTTGTGACTGTTTTAAAAGTCTTTTCCAAACCTTTAAGTGAGTGGCAAGCTCAAGAAAATACCACCTCTTAGTTTCCTGGTTCATGTAGCTTGAGTGACAGTGGGGATCAGACAGGGCAGCCAGCATAGCATTTAGCAGCTGCATATCTGGCAGTGTGAGCAGGGCTGTTAGCGAGAGGCCACGGAGCCATGAAGCCAGTGGTGTCCACTCCAGGACCCTTGTCTGGCTCGGGCTTCTTCAAGGCTGCAGAAAGGAACTGGTGATGTACTTATATTGTCATGCATTTTAATCAAATTTGCAAAAGTAAGGTTTTTTAACTGCAAAGATTATGTAGTCATAAAATGAATATAAGATATGTTAGAGGAGTCTCCACAATTAAATTATGAAAATAGCATGCTATTCTGGATTTTGTACTATTTGCCCTCTTTTGAATATTAATAATGTCTCATAATTTCTAAGTAAATTTATATTCAATATTATATTTGAATTTTGTATTCCTTTCAAAAGGGCGTGAAATTGATGTTCCTCAAAACTGACATGGGCTGCTGGCTGGTACGATACCCCAGCTAAGTTGTAAGACATGGGTGGCATATTTAGGAGGAGATGAAGGGCAGAAGCCTTAGGGGAGTGGATCTCTCTTGTCCAATGCTTATTTAGGATGATGTTTAAGAGTTTTTGAAGAAAGTATGGATGAATGAGTACCAGTATTTTTAGCGGAAGAGTGCTAAATTCTAGAAACCAGGTGATAGCAATTAGAAAACCTGATTTCTAATGGAACTGATGGTGACTCAGCACGGAAGGGGCAGGGTGTTAGCAAAGAAGGACTTGCTCGGGCTGGAGCAGTGGCTCAGCGGTTTTGATGCTAGCTCGGCAAGCACGAGGACCTGGGTTCAAACCCCAGCACCACGTACACAGCTAAGTGTTGGAGCAACCAAGGCCATGTGAAAAACTAAATAAAGTTGTTTCTCTCTTTCTCTCTCTCACTGTCCCTCTCTCTTTAAAAAAAAAAAAAAAAAAGAAGGACTTGCTGGCCTCCTGAGCTCTCTTATTGACTCAACGTGGGGCCATGGTATTTCGCAAACAAGTGTTTATAGTAGGGGGAGGGCGAAAGAAAGTCAACCCATCTTTACGGTATAGGGCTTGCAACATCACTGTGTAATTCCACCTGTAACTGGGAATCTCTTCAAACATTTTTTTTTAAGCGCTGGAAAAGAAATAAGGCCCTATCTCTTGTTAGCAAACTTGGTAACTGAAGAGTAGGACGAAGAAACATGGTTTGTATACTTTGGAAGAAAACCTTCCAAAACACACGGCCAAAATGCTTCAGAATCATGGTGTGTTTCTTATCTTGTCAGTAAGTGCAATAAGGATGTTCTGCGAAATAAAGGAAGCAGGACACATGTTCTACAAGTGCCCTTTGGGTCCTCGAAATCCTTAGCAGATGCGTTCACCTTAAGTCCACAGTGATTCCTGGCAGGGGTGGTTTCGCCTTTCTCGTATCAGAAGCTCATGTGAGGATCAAGCTTAGCTTTTCTCAGTTAAAAATTATGCACCTCCAGACACGTGGCCACGTATCCAAACAATCAGAATGAAAGATTTATGTCCAGGGAAACTTTTGAAAACCTTTCCTTTTTCGCTCATGGCGAAATATATATATATATATATTCATATATATATATATATGAATGAAAAAGATTTCACTGTCTGCTACAGGATGTGGTTTAAAGGAAATGTTATTCTAATTTATTCTTCTCTTTCAGACAATGGAAGAATACATGAACAAACCCACATTTTAACTGTATACCTACTTGAAGATTCCAAGTTTTGTGTGTTGTGAACCTACAAAGAAGCTATGCCTTACATCCAGTCTGGATAAAGCCTCTGCCACCATGCCAAAAATAACTTAAAGGGATTCTTTGTTAACTAGCACAAAGTAAAGTTGTTTAGCATGATATTATTTATAATTGCTACACATCTGTATTATACTACATATGAGTACTTGTTGTGACCCTGGTTGTTTGAAATAACTGTTGCATAACCAAACAGATAAATAGTTGTATGCCGTGTTTGAACTCCATGTGATATTTTAAAGCTAATTTTGAGAAAAAATGACTGCAATATATTTTTGTTGCGTTTGACCTCTTACTGACAGGTGGAAAACCGTATATTGCTGATAACCCATGATATTGAAAGCAAAGTATATAATATATTAATATCTTTCCTAAATATTTAGTTTTTAAAAGTGTATGTAAATTCAAATTTGTATTAGTAGTTCAGAGTTCATACACAGTGCTAGATATTTTTATATACTTCATAATACTGTAATTTCAGACCAGATACAATGTATCTTATTTTAATGTTCTGAATTCATTTATTTTCTCAGGATTGGAATTAGGGAAGCTAACCAAAGAAAGTATAGAATGTAAGTGTTTTTGGTGCCTTACAAACTGCTGCCTAGGCTGTTTTAATTGAAAATAAGGGACATTTCAATAAGGTTACAGTTTCTACAAACTATATTTATTAAGGTTCTCAGAGATTTGGATATATATGGTATCTATAACATTCTTTGTTATAAAAATAGTATGATAGGGATTAATTATAATAGCAATAATTATTATTGCTAGTACTATTTTAAGAATCTTTTTATGTCCAAGCACTCTTAGTTGCTTGAGAGATTTTATTTTATTTCAAGTATTTTTAATGTAAATCTAATATATTCAGAGTTATTGCTTATTAGGCTTAGGGCATTTATTATCTGTCATTGCAACCTAACTAGTGAATGATTCTCCTCACTCTCCCAAAGTTTGCTGCTGGTTATAATTATTGTGACTATGTTACCTTCATGTTTCCTGGAATGAAAATTCTATGTTCCAGGTGCTAAATGTTGATCCAAGGCATTACGTGGAAAGAGCTTAAAATTGTCTGTTTTGGTGCCTGGCTTTGGTATCTTAACTGTACATTTTCAATGTGAGCCTCAAAGTGGGCCTGGATCAGGGTGGCTCAGTGGTTGCGGTGCTTGACTGGCATGAGCAAGGACACAAGTTCGAACCCCAGCACCGTGTATACAATGAAGTGTCAGAACAACGAGAGCCACATGAAAAACTAAGTAAAAAACTCATTCTTTCAATGTGAGCCTGGAGAGCTGGTATTGCTCATACTGGAGAGCTTCGGGACCTCGTCGGGCCTTTCCTAAGGCGAGCATGCTTGCTGTTGGATTCTACAGTAGATCCCATGCTGTGCGCCCTTGGAGAGCAGGATGGAAATATGTCCTCTGTGAGGTCATCTCAGCAGAATTCCAGGGAAAGTGGCAGGATGGGAGCAGAAGAACAGAGGTTATATTCCTCAATATTACCAATTGTTTAAAGGAAGTTTATGAAGATAAGTATATGAAGTAATCACTGGGCTTTTAATATCTAACATTTCCTTAAATTAATAATATAATTACAATTATGGCATCTGATTGAAGTTTAACTGGCATTTTTGATCATTTTGTTTACTGTGTAGGCCTTCTTTAGTTTTATGGTTTAACTTTTTTTTTTTGTAAATATGGTAAAACTTCATTTTTTAAGACAATTTTGTAAAGACAGACATGTTCATGTAAATCTAT